>QGDY01000033.1:0-96972 GCA_004367095.1 Fusarium nanum
CGAATCCCCGGTGTTGTATGTGTTTATTTTTGCTGGTTGTTCGTCTACTTGAGACCACCAGACAGAAGAATATCTTGACCCGTCATGTATCCAGTTTTTGCCATCCTGAAACTGTCAGTTCTGCGTTGATTTGGCAGAGTACAGTGACTTACATGACTGCCACATTGGCAACTTCTTGAGGGTGACCGAGACGTCGTACTGGGACGCTAGCGGCGATGGCGAGGCCTGGATCTGTTTCCTTGAGCTCTTCCAGGTCTGTTTTGTTCGTCCATGTTCTATCAGGTTTAGTCAGTATGGTTAGAAAGAAGTTTGAGAAGGCTAGAGACTCACGTTGACTTTGGGGTAGGAATCATGTCTGTAAAACCAATCATTGCAGGAAGGATCTGTATAGTCTGTCAATATCTGTATGAAAAATCTCCGTTTGACTTACGGTATTGACAGTCACTCCCTCACCAGCTAGGACCGTAGCTAGGTTCTTACCCATCGAACTCCAAAAGTCAATACTTTCCAAATCAAAACTTCAAACTAGGATACTCACCTCAAGGCACCTTTAGTAGCCGCATAGTGGCACCCATTAATACCACCACCCATACTAGAGATACTCCCAATAAGAATCACTCGTCCCCAGCTTTGCTGGCGCATACCAGGCAAACAAGCCTTCGTCACAACAAATTGACTCCTCGAGTTAACTTCCATAACAGTATCCCAATCTTCCTCTTCCATATCCTTTATATCACGGATACGTCTGCCTAGACCAGCGTTGGCGACAAGGACGGAGACCGCTTTGTGCTTGGCTGAGACCTTTGAATCTTGAAAGACTTTATCGACGAGATTGCGGGTATCATCACGGTTGCTTAGATCGGCTGAGACACAGGGGAAGATCTGCTCCGGATAGCTTGATGATAGTTCCTTGGATAGGGACTCGACCTTGTGCTGCGTACAGTGTCAGTGAGGCCTGGGAAAATGCCTGGTAGTGCTTACAAGACTTGAGTTGCAATGAAGGACAACATCACAACCCTCTGCTGCCAAAGCTCTTGCGATACCTGAGCCGATGCCACCACTGAGAATGATGAGTAATGTATACTTGACCCGATGTTGAATGTCCATACCTAGCCCCGGTGACAAGAGCCAGACGGCCCTTGATCTCATTATCGACGTCACGAATATGATATGTAGTCATGGCTGCAGTTCGACAATTAGAATCTCAATCTTAGAGACAAATCTGTACTGTGTTATAAGACAGAGGGTGGGATGCCGTTAAAGAGTGATGTTTGTGGGGGTGTTTTCCGCTGCTCTTGTCCTTATCCGAAGAGGGGTTGTGGGGAGGCAGATCTCGGAGGGAAGACCGGAGGCTTACTCGATGACCTCGGCATATTGACAACACTGCGTGTACTATGATCTCTGCTTGACAAGGATTTGTTTCACTTCTTACCAGACATAATAGTCTCGCTTATTTCATATTTGAAGTAATAATGCGATGCGGGATGAAAACACAAATATATTGAAGCTAGAACTAGATCTTCTGAGTATGACCAGGCTAAGATTTCAACAGAATACTTGCATAAAATCAAGCATTTGCATGTTCGACAAGCTCTTCATGTCCCTCCTTAGATTTGGTTCTCATATCACCCCTTCCGAGATGCCTCTCATCAGACAAACGCCCATGAAGAGCAAGCTCCTTCTGCATTTCACGAGCAACTTGAATACTATTCTCGCCACGAGCAAAGATATAATCCACCTCTTCAAGAGCTAGATTAGAAGTCTCCGGATACAAAAAGAAGATAATCGGTACGAAAATGATGTTGGTTGCCATAAAGATGAGATAAGCTTTCCACTGGAGGCGGTTGATGAGGATGGGCGTGATCATGACCTTGTTCTCCATTAGCTACATCCAAAATGTTTTCAGATAGGATACCTACCACTGTGAAGTTCCAAAGCCAATTCGAACTAACTCCAATAGCAGTGCCCTTAGTCCTAGCATGAAGAGGTAAAATCTCAGGCACATAAACCCAAGGCACACAATTCATACTAGCACCAAAGATAAGCATATAAGTAAAGAAAAAAGCAACCGATCCAGCGGCAAAGGCTCTTCCTCGCGGTGTATCATCTGCTTGGGATAAGAGCGCAGCTACCATCATCATAGAGAATGATAATCCGGCTGATCCCCACATCATGGTTGATCGACGACCCATCTTGTCTAGAGCGAGGGTAGGAAGGAGAGAACCGATGGGGAACATGAGTTGGATGCAACCCGCGATGATTTGGGCGAGTCTGTGCTCGAGACCGACGTTGCTGGTGAGGACGGCTGGGGGGATTTAGAAGATGGTTTTAGTGATCTCTTATGGAACTTACTAAGGATGTAGTATACTACCAAGTTGATTCCGCCAGCTTGATTCATAAATTGTACGAACCAAGCTAAGAAAACTCGATATCTCGTGCTGACCTTGTCTTTCCTGAAAGTTGAAGCCCAAGAAGTGCTTCCTTCAGCCTCAGCCTCCATCGACAAAGCCGCTTCGATGGAATTAACTTCTCGCACAATGTCGGGATGGTCGATAGGCTTATCGTAGACAGCTGAGAGAACTTCAATAGCCTCTTGTCGCTTCCCATGGTTGAGCAACCATCGCGGGGACTCGGGTACTCCGAAGACGACGAAGATGACCCAAAAGGCAAAGACGGCTTGGAAAGCCAGTGGCCAGCGCCAGGCGAATGGTCCTCCGACGAAACTGAAGGCAAAGTCCCACCAGTAAGCGAATGCGATACCGATGCCGACGAACATGACCTCTGCGGAGACGAGACGACCTCGTTTCGTGCCTTCACAAAGTTCGGATTGGTACCTAGAAATATTAGTGATTACAATGTCAAAGTTATTGGTGAGCTTACATGGGCACGGTAGAAGTCTTAAGCCCTGTACCAACACCAGTAACAATTCTGCCAACAATAAGATGCGGACGTGTAAACGCAGTCGCCTGCAACGCCGCGCCAACAAGAATCCATCCCATGGCAACCCAAATCGTCCATCGTCGACCAAGTTTCTCACCAACAACAAAATTCTTAAAACAACCGACCAAACATCCCAAGTTATAGCTTGATGTGATGAAGCCAGTAAGGGTATCCCCAGGATCATCAAATTGGCGCAACCAATCTTCGTTTTCAAGAATGCCGCCAAAGACACCTTGGTCGTAGCCGTAGAGGACAAAGGCGCAGAGACAGCATGATGTTACTGCGCGCTGCAGTTTTTTACCGCGACCAAACCAAGTTCTCATCGTGATCAAATAAATATCACTTGCACAAATGAGCAGAGAAAAAGAACCTCACGATATTTCAAAGCCGAGGAAGACTGCTGATTTATACGAAAACCATCATGGATTTCTAACCGAGCTTCAGTATTCCCGGTCGCAATCCCTGAAGTTTGGGGTAAAAACATGGGGGATCAGCGTATTTTGTGGAGAAAATCAGTGGTTAGAGCTTCCGTCTTGGGGAATAGCAGGGACTTGAACTTGTTTGTGTCATATCATCGTGATGCAGCGGTTGGAGATGCGGAGTAGAAACAGGTTTGGCAGGGCGAGCCGTTAGTTGCTTTAACATTTTTGTGTTATTTTAACCGATGCAAATGCCGCTGATATTTCTATTGGTTACTCTAGTCTCGTTGGTATTATAGACCACTCCAATCTGTTTGATCGGTTTGTCTATGAAATGCCAAGGCATGGAACCCGGAGAAATGAATTTTGCCTTGATATTCGACTCCAAAGCCATGGATATATATCTATACCCTCGAATGGCCTTCCCCTTAGGGACTCAAGAGCTGAAGATATCCACATCGCAACTTTCGAATGGCCTTCTATTCTAAGCTTTTGAGATGCAGATTCCCAAAGGCATACGTGACAAAACATCGAATGAATTTCCCCTTTAGGAATATGGTCCTTGGATAGCAATGCTATAAAGACTGGCCAAGACTCCTCTTCTCCACTAGCCATACAGTACTAATGCGATCGCTTTTCTTTTGGCATCACTTGACCTCCATCTATTCTGTAGCCTAGAGTACCGCCTCAGTGGCAAACTCCAGACAACCTTGATCACCTCATCTCGTCCTCCATACCAAAATAAGAAAAACCATTCGAACATGTAATTTCTTGAAGATATCGGAGTGAAAGGTTTGATTTGATAGTTAATCAATTCTTCTACTCATCATGAGGCCTCGAACCTGCTGACAACTTTCTAAATGTCTACTCCGCCATTGCAGCGCTTCATTCTTCCTTTTGGAATACAATTTGCCCCCTGTATCTAAACTCCTGACCCGCCAGATATCTAAACAAGCCTCTCCCCCAGGCTGACTTATATCGGCCGAGAATCCTAGTTACCAATCAATACAAGGACCCCAAATTAAGGTTCCTGAATAGAAACAGTCAACCTTGCAGATTGGCGGATGAGGCTGAGTGTCAGATCAAAACAGGGGTCATGCATCGCTTCTAGCAAAGATAATCATAAGGCTCTAACCAATGATATTGTTCAATTGGACAGACCCGACCTGTTGGAGCCACAGTCGGAGGGATGTAAGACATGCGATCACTTCAGCTGGGCAAAGGGTCCACTCCACATTAATCTAACCTGATACGGAGGAACTGCGCGCTCCTAGATATCAAATGTTGATGAGGATTGTACGACGAGCAAGAGTATATAACTATCGTGAGTAGGTGGAATGGGAAGAAAATCAAACTCAAGCAGCAGTTTCAAGTCTTTCGTTATCGTTTCATTCTCCAACAAATTCAATCGTTCAAAAATTGTAATTGTTTGTCTATATTCAATTCACTTATACCCAAAATAACCATGATTTTCCCACCCTTCGTTCCATCTCTTTCAGAAGCCTACAATGTGGAGAGCGGACCTTCAACACCCGGGACTCCATCTGAAATATCAGATGAAGTCCTTAGTGTTGGCTTTCCCCAGTCTATGCAACTCACATGGACAGCCTCCTCATCCGCCATGGCACTCTTCATCTCCGAACCTGGCTCGAGTGTCATCTACGCAGCACTCATGCCCCGCGGCTGGCAAGGCCCTTCATATCTCTACCCTGGGTCTACCTTTGCAGGAGACGCAATGGTGTCTTGCAACAGATCTGGAGAGCGTTTCACTTTTCAACTACCCGCAGTGCCGAGCTACAGCATCTCAGCCAACGAAGTCATCATGTCCTTCCATCGATCGAGATCGAATCCGAGATACAGTTTCTCCATGAGAGTTGAGCACGAGGGCAGTCGCAGAACAGAATCATTCGAATGGCGTGCTTCGTCTGAAACGCAGAGTGGAATGTACAGCATGGTATGGCAGCTCATCTCTCTTGGCCGGACTAGCAAGTCTAGTTCCAGCAGACCCAAGAGCGCAGAGGTTGTTGCGATGATCTATGAAGTGAGCCCAACTTCAGTTCAAAGATCAGGAGGCTTTCAATTTTTGGGAAGGTCGACTTCGAATTATATGGGATACCACTGGATGCTTATGGCTGTGATGAGCGGAATAGCAGTTCTTCAACACGCGAGTAGTGAGTGAGTAATGCAGGGAGTGGAGTTTTGGAGTACGTTCTCTTGGTGTTATCTTCTGTAAATAGATTTTATAGAAAACCCTAGGCTGGTCCAGGGTCTTTTGCAAGTAAACATTCTTTCGAATCGCAACCAGGCTGAATGAAAACGTGCATCTGATAAGCTGCATCATCCGTATCAGTAACCATGACAACAAAATGATCTTTAACCTCATCCAGCCAATCTTTAAGCTCCTGTTCTTTACCATATGCATCAAACAACAATGCCAAAGAATGGTGGTCCTTAAAAGTTCCGCTTTTTATCAGCTGCAATGTGTCTTCACTGCACCCATATAGCCAGCGCGGCTCATACACAGCACGTAGTCCTTCCAGACTTGGCCCACCTCGAGTTCGAAGTCCGTAGATCCAAACATCTCGCTCAGGATCTGCGCGCAGTTGGTTGAGAACGGTGTGATGTTCATCCAGCTCTGGGTCACCCAGGAGAAACTTTCCGCAATCTTTACACAACTCCTTGTTCCTCCATGGTAATGCCATAAACTCATCACGATCAGTAATAGAGCTCATAAACTTTGAGACAGAGATATCCTTGCGTAGCATCTCGAAACCAGTGCCAACCTGAACTAGTAAGCTGGTCTGGCAAATTTCAAAAATATCCTCAAGGTCCATGTCGGTAAGCTTAAATCCGCGGTGTAAATCAACAAGCAGATCTCTCTCAGCAGCATTGACGCCACGTAAGCGAGGATGCGTAGTTTTTGCTATAAAGTCAAGTGACATGAGGAACATTCCAATATTTCGCATATCGTAGTCCACTCTCAACGCCATACCTTGTTCCATCACACCACGGAAAGCATAGACATGATCACGAAAGTCTGTGCAGTCGGAATCTTGGAACATGCTCAGCAATACAGGAAGTGAGATTTGCCGTTGCTTGGAACGTGTCGCTGAGTAGAAAGCCAGGACGTTGGCACACTGGCGAAGTCGCTGGTTGTAGTTGTTGGCATGGAAAAAGCACGTTTTTGACTGCTCAACGCAGCCTTCGATCGATGAGTCTGAGGCAGGCATAGTGTGATCATGAAATGTTTCGTAGTCGATTAAAGCGTCCGTAGCTGCAAAAAAGACAGAAATCTTGACAGGGGCTTTGCCGCAGGACAAGATGACAATTTCGGGCAGCATGATCTCCTGCTTTACCCAACGTCGAGTCCAAATTGCAGCGCCGCATGCTTCGAAGAGTGAAGAGCACTCATCTGGCGAGAACTTGGCAAACACAGGCTGCCCGGCCGCCGCCCTGATAGTCACTGTATCAGCATCGAAGCTAGAGCCCAGCAGTTCGAAAGCACGCTCCAAAGCCGGCGAAGTCTGACCAAGCCAGACAATAACCAACTCCGCCTCTCCAAAGATTTCACTCATGAGTCCTACTTGGGAATTACGCTCTTGAGTATCGGATTGATTGATGCATATCGAGTCAATCCACAAATTCCTGGGATCCTGATGTTGAGCTTGTCTTAGAAAGTTGTAGACATTCGATCGAACTGGGAGGGATATGCCGTTTATGAGTATTTCTTCCTTTGGAGGCTCGGTGCCCCATGTGTAGGATAAGCAAGTCCAGCCTTTATTAGATGCGTCTGCATAATTTATGAGCTTGCAGGAGAGAGGTTCTGAAGGCTCTCCAGGCTGAACTTGGAGGACCCGGATGGGGAAGTCATTGGTGTTGAGGGGTTCGTAAGGAAATTTGGAATCATTGTTAGCTGCCATAGTTTATTGCATTGTTAAACTGCTGATGTCCAGAGTATACTATATGTATGAACAGGGCGGAGCAAGGTGAAGTTTTGGAACTCGATGTGAATGCCTTCTTTACTAGCGCTAACAACTTTCCTATACACCCTTGCCGATGGTAGCAATAATCAAGCAGAAAGGGAATAGTTAGGTCAAGGGTCTTGATATCTGGCAATGCTACTGGTTGTAACTCCAACCGAGTAAGCACTAGTCTTGAGGTCCCCGTTTCAAACGGCGTCGCGAATCAGCCTTACGATGCCATTCACTGTATCACGAGTCACGAGTCACGAAAATCAGATATCTGCAATAAGAACAACGGCAATACTATTAGGCAGCATCACCTTGAATTAACTTCCAACTCAGAATAACGCTTCCATAATCACCCGAAGTCTACCAACCGATTTTGTGTGTAGCCGCCCGACAAGGGTATCAGTTGTGGGCGCTTAAGTGACTTGGTATGCCGAATAACCACCCCTGCCCAACAACGCCGTGTTGGTTCGAAGGATCAGGTGTTATTTCAATTTTCGCAGCAAAGGGGTGTCGATGAATTGTTTCTTCCTTTGTCATCCCTTCTCGCACTGATCGCCTGTGGGCAATTCACTTTCGGCACCATGGCAACACAAGCTCCGGATCTCACAACGACCTTCACACCCGACAAGTCATGCTTCCAGTATTACAAGTACAGATACACAGGCGATGAAATCACCTGTAAAGAGGGCGGCACCGGTGCGCCAAGCGCGTGCACGTACGTGCAGCTGGGACCCTCAGAGAGCGACGCGGGCTGCTTTCCTAGCAGTTTAGAACTCGGTTCGACATTTTACTACTCGCCTGGTGTATGTCCCAGCGGATTCGAAGTTGCCTGTAGTTCGACATTCGGCGGTGAGACCAGAGCGACATGTTGTCCAAGGTAAGAAATCAATTACTTTTGAGAGGCCATGCTGACATGATGCAGTTCATTTAGTTGTCAAACCGAGACAGGGTGGCCTTGGTACAGCACTGATCTTTGCACAATCGTAATCCCAAGAACAGTGGAAGTGATAGTCTCCGATTCAGTTGTGGGAGGAGATTGGGAAAGGACTACCGTTCGCGGCGCTGCAGCCAACGCTATTGGAATTCCCATCCGATGGCATTCCTCCGATTTTGAGTCCACCACCACTGCGGACACAGCCAGTACTGCTACAGGTAGTCGCGCAACAGCAACGAATTCTTCTTCGACAGCTATTTCTTCCAGCGATTCTGAGTCGGATGATGGGGGATTAAGCATGGGAGCCAAGGTGGGCATTGGAGTTGGTGTTGGAGTCGCAGCTCTTCTTGCATTTGTCGTAGTGGGCTGGTTTGTGCTTCGAGCGAGGAGAGCTAAACAGGCGAATATTGAGCATACGGAGCCTAAAACACCTCAGATGCAGCAGCAACGGGCGCTATGGGAAATGGAGCAGCACCAGGCACCATTGGAGCTTGATACTCAAGCGTATATGCATCCAGTGGAACTACCAGCGGAAGGTGCGACGTATAAGAAGTAAAGAAGGCGATGGAAGCGTTAGATTCTAATCTTTAAACTATGTAGATTTTAAGTCCTTTTCAACGAAACGAAATGTTGAATCTTACTACGGGCTTTAAAAGTCGATCTTAGCATCCTGTTAATATTTTGAACATCATTGGATCGAATGGAATATCGCCAGTGGGCAGCAGACAACGGTTGCTACTAAGATTCTAGGCAGCAACTACCTTAGTAATTTGCATTTCTTTGAGGGGTAGGTATGTTCAGAGATATACAGACGAACAAGACAATAAGAATCGCAGATTTCGAACTCAAATGCTGCCCGATTAAGGTCCGGTCGATAGGTAGCAATGTTCAAGCACAACTGAGTTGCCTCTTCCCCTCTTTCTCTTACCTCTCATCTCTTCATTTTCCTCTGAACAACAACAACAATCGCGCGCTCTTCTCTACATACTACCATCATAAGCCAGCAATTCCAACAAGACAGAATCGCGAACACCCGAATTAGCCGCCGAAAGCATAAGAGACGAAATAATTTGGTCACTTTATGCTCGCTTAGGCTAGCACTTAGCCTACTTTATTATACTAGCCTAAGCCTTAGAGGATAACTCTTCTAATACCCCCCTCCAGCTGGATAGGAACCACAGCATGGGGGCGGAGATGGCGACCGCAGTATCCGATCTACACTGCACAAGGGACGAAAGGCACGAACTTGCTTTGAAGATCCAGGCCAAGATACGAAAGGTTAAGACCACTCGGGATAAAGTCGGGAAGAATTGGGAGGAATTTCGACTCAAGGCTGTTCACGTCTCTACGGTCCTCCTTGTCCCTATTCAAGCCCTACGAGATGGTGGCTGGCTGGATTATAAGCTTTCATTTGACGTCCTGCTTGACAGGCTGGAGCGAATGGCGTCCCTACTCAAGCACTGTAAGTTCTTCACACCCAGCGTTCTATTGCATTCCATATGCTAACTCATCCAAGACTTCACCGAGTTACGAGAGATTAACGATGACCCAAAGTCCGAACCGCCGGGAAGGACCCAGAATGAGTCCGAGAAAACGAGATGCCGCAAACGAGAAGAAAACAAGTGCCTCTTTACAGGCATGGCGCAAGGAGAAGTCACTCACATCCTCCCTTTCATGTGGAACGATACGGAGGGCGCGGTCAAAACTACTACGGCTGTCATAGAAGCCTTACATGCTTTCTTCAGCGATGATCTCATCATGGAGCTACATGAACTTGTGGCTGATCCCGCTGATCCTGGCAGCTCCGATGAATGGTGGAACATGATCTACATGAACACCCAACTTCATACCCTTTGGGGTACAGCAGGTTTTGGGCTTTATTGTTCGGATCTCCAGCCTCACATAGATCCTGGTAAGGCCGAGAATGTTGACACAGAGTCTGAATGGGACATCACCATTCAGTTCCATTGGCTGCAACATCGAGACGCAAAACCTACAGACAGAATCGTTCTCGAAGGCAACGACAATGGGTTCATCAAGATGGCTGATGGCCAGACTAAGTTCGAAAAAGCTAGAAGCGAACCATCCAATCATAGTCAAGGCAACGGCCACATCGACGCTATGGCAATGGACACAAGAGCTACTGTCATATCGGGAGACGAGTTCACCTTGACTATGCCAAAGGACGATGCATTCAAATGCAAAAAGATGTTGGACGTCCAATGGCACTTAGCCAGGATTGCTGCGATGTGTGGAGCAGCTGAGCATCCAGAGTTGCTTCCTGACCTTCCTGACTATTACTATTGGAACTAGGACGAGGTGACCTATCTCCAGTTTATAAGGGTATTTGCCTGCCCACGAAGAGGGCAATCTAGGTCCAGGGAGCGACCAGGCGAAGAATTGTTCTCCAAGGCTTAGGACATCAAGATAAGAAGCCGAAGGGTAGCCTAAATACTAGTCTAAATACCAACATAAGGAGACTAAATTATTTCGTCTCTTATGCTCTCAGCGGCCGATCGTTCTGACACCCTCATGATTATGGTAGCGGGCCCGTTCACCACATCTGATAAGTCTTCTCAGTACGGGCGCATTGAATTGGAAGAGGGTATTCATCGCCGCCATTCCTCTTGTTTCCCTATTGCCGGGCGAATCGGTGAGTGGGCTGAGGAGACTCAAACTAGCCGAGTGTTGCGCCCTCGCAAATAAACCTGAGTGGATGGCAACGTCACCCAGAGCCTGTTCTACTGAGAACACTCAAGAGGCATAACGAGGCGTTTACAAATATCAACCGTTACCTTTCGATTGAGGACTACGAGATTGTCTGGTGATGTCGCCTAGTTCCAGCCTTACCGCACATATCGTTGGGGCGCTGGTGACTGTTGGATATTGTAGGCATCCTCGAAATGGATCCGAACGTACTCTAACCCCTCCCCATATCACATCGCATGATACGATCGGAGCCGTACCCTGAGGCTTCCTATCACATTTGTCCCGGATCCGATATATATGCGTGGCAATCTGCCATCCAACTTAAGGATATGCAGATAAGTGCCCGTAATTTGCTTTGCTCGAAGCGGCGACGTTCAGCTCACGGGGGGAGGATGGTGACTGTGCCTAGGATTCACTCAGGTCAGTTCTACGAACCTTCATGTCAAGACCCTTAACAGCGTACACACATTGAGAGCACAATAGCAGCCAAAATTAAATCGACCGGTCCAAGCCTAGTGGCCGGGCTTATGGAGAAGGGTTGGTCGGGCGAGCATGAGAGGCAGCTTGGGCGGTTTCTTGGCGAGGTGAGGCTGAATTGACGCGGGGTGGTAAGAGCGGTTACAAGCACAGCTGAAAATTCCAGTCACATCAATCACATCCATTTGCATTGCATACAGTACTGACTGGCGGCTAGGGAGTTTGAAACGTGACAGTGTTACTTGACTGCATCACGCCACCAAATCTGCCATTCGTTATAAGATCCAATCTCTCGTCTCTCTTCATATCTTAAGCCTTCGATCTCTTCTGGGAAATAACGACTAAATTACAATTTTCGATCCAATACTCAGCAAAGATGACATCAGATCTTTTGAATGCAAGGCGATACGGACAGGAACATCTTGCTGATAAGTTCTTTCAAAAGAACGAGAGCGTGAAGTACGTCCGCCTTCAATGGCTCGATTACTCTGGAGTGCTTCGCACACGCATTATTACACTCGCCACAGCCAAGAAGGTGGCCTCGGGAAAGTTGCGATATTCCCTTGCTGAAAACTGCATGGTCATTCCGATTTCTACAGCACCTGCATGCTTTCCTGATGGAATTGAAGATTGGATGCTGCTACCCGATTGGGCTTCAGTGAGATTATGTGGTTATCGAGACACTCATGCCACAGTTCAATGTTTCCTGGCCCAGGCGGGACTTGAAGATCCATTTGCAAGATGTCCAAGACACCTTCTCTCTGGGGCTGTGGAAACGCTCGAGAGCGGATCAGAAAGCCCTTGGGTGAGGTTTGAGATTGAATTTGTATTACTCGACGAAAGTGAAGATGCTGCGCGATCGATGGACCAGACTGTGGGATACAGCATGACAGCTGGCTTGAGGACTAAGAATCTGGATATAATGGAAGGGATTGTCAACGCACTGGAATTATCTGGCATTGAAACACATCACTTCCATGTAGAAGGGCTTCACCAGTTCACGATTGCGCTTTCGTCACTCCCGCTAATGGAGGCTGTCGATAGTCTAATGGTGGCACAGGAGACAGTCCGGGCGATAACCCTACGTCACGGTCTTAGAGGGACACTGGCACCGAAGCCAATACTAAAGGGACCAAAGAATGGTCTCCATGCTTGCATGTCTTTCAGGCACATGACGGAAGAACTCGGATGTGAATTCTTAGCAGGTACCCTGGCAAAACTGCGTGCTCTCTGTGCATTCGGCTTGGCCAATTTCGATAGTTACGAGAGTCACCAGAGATTGTGCCGACGCATGGGTCGCATTTGGCACCGGAAACAAGGACTTACCTATCAGGAAGGTCAAAATACACAGCTGGGAATTCCGAGCACTTGATGCTACCGCAAACACCTACATTTTTATGGCTGTACTACTTTTCTCAGGTCTTAGTGGTCTGGAAGCAGAGCTCCAGTTGAAGCCCCAAGACTATCAGGTTTTGCCATCTGTTCTGCCCTACAGGAAGGTTAAACGGCAGTCAGGAGAGCCGGGGGTAACGGAGAGTATGCCGAACTGTCTTGCTGAGAGTTTGGCTGCGTTGAATGAAGATAAGGATATCAAGAAGTGGGTTGGAAAGGAGTTGCTAACACAGTATTTGCGCGTCAAGGAGAAGGAGGTGGAATACTTTGGTAGGATGACTGAAGAAGAGAGGAGATTGAAATTTACCAGTTATTTTTAAGGCAGGGAGAGCTAATGGTTTTGTGTAGAGTTTTATCAGTTCTGTTCTTGATTTTCAGGCAGCTAGGAACATAATCAACATGTTCTTTCTACCTTGATGATTCGCAGTGAACCCTCGGGTATTTAGACTATCCCCTTATGCAAGATAATCCAGTATTCACGGAGCGTGAGCTGTATGATACAGGTATTTGAAGCCCAGATAGACGCGCCAATCGTTTTCTTTAAAACATATTCGCTACATTAGCAGGACTATAGCTGCAAAGAGCCTATTTGCACTGGAATGCCGGCGCAGAACAAGCACAGTTGCTTCCGGGCGATGAATAAAGAAATAAAAAGAATTACTTGGCTGACAATAGCTGAGAAGAGCAAAAATGACAAGACTGGGATTCGAACCCAGGCCCCTTTCGAGACTGCGAATCGTTACTAGTTCGTATAGAACCTGAACACAGCGCCTTAGACCGCTCGGCCATCTTGCCTTGTGCATAAAGTTTACCAAAGTCGTATAACAGCCCAGGCTGAGATTCACGGTCGTCGAAGCTTGGGTGTCTTCTGCAGAATCCCATCTTCTGTGTTTGGTGGATCTTACTCTACTGTGTGGGACTTTCTGCGTACGTGGGCCTTCAACACTTCTATGACATGAGGTCCCACGATTTTTGTGGTTTGTTGCTTCAGTGCTCGACTCAACCACGAACAGTGTGGTAAGACTACACAGCTACATGTACAGAAATAATCACGATATGCACTATGTCCATGCTTCTATCACTATAGACTTAGTGAGAATATATCTTGCAATTAAGAGACATTACTTTGTCAATTGTTTATAGCAGAGTTACTTGTCAGAGGTGTAGGGTGAGTTGTTCGGTGAAAAACAGCCGAAGATCAGCCACGGCGAGCAACCCCACATTACTGGCCCGCAGCAAAGCCTTTAAATTTTGCGCGGATCGCGTTCCTTCTCTTTTTCTTTTCTTTTCTCTTTATGACCCTTCCATTCAAATAAATGTGAGTACCAACAACGCAAACGAATCTCTTAAGACCTATCGCTAACAGTTACTTTGCAGATGATGAGAACCGCGTGCTTAATATGATGCAGTACCTCCTCTCCGGACCCAGAAACCCTCTACCTTTCGGGGCAGCTTAAGCGGTTTCTGGGCGAGGTGAGGTTGGTACCATGAAATGGGCGTTCGACACACCGACCTTGTTTATCATCGGACGCGTTGAAAAAAAGCTCTGACTTATGAAGAATGGAAAGGGATTCTTGGTTCGTGCGACTGGGGAAACCAGGTAGCAGAAATTGAACTGTACCCGAAAGGTAAGAAAGTTTGCGATGGGGACGTGGGGGAGCGAGTTTCAAGTGAGACTACGCTATCTTTATCTAGCAAAGAATTGATCGTTTTCTGTATGCCATTATTGAACCCTGTGCAATTTGAGTGACCGTGATTGCCTTTTGCCTAAATCTCGTATGGCCCGAGATGAAAGGACTGTTCGTGATACGTGAAGAATGAAAATGCCATGTCACAAGCATCCGAATGTGAACAAACAGCTGCAAACTCCTCTCCTGTACCTGGTAATGCTTCCGAAAGTCTGCATCTGTCTATACGCGACGAGAAAGAAAAAACTGTCAGTCCCCAGATTTTCTCATCTCTCGTGGATATCACCATCTCCTTCAGTGGAGCGTCTTGGCGCATCAAGTCCCTTTGAAATGAAAGAATCCATGGTGACGACATTCGTAGCGTCCCCTGGAATTTAGTGATAGTGCCCGCCAATATCGGAGTAGAGCACGTTTCCGGAGGATAAGAGTTTGGGGGATACCAGTGAAGAGGCCTCTGTAATCGTCCTTGGCGCAAGTACCTCCTTATCAACCATCTCCACCGGGCTTCTTGTCCTACAGCCCAACCCAACCTCCAAAGCTAGAGCCGTCCCTCCCAAAATCAACCAGAGTCAGGTCCAACCTGCCCGACCACACGCCCCTCCCCTTGTCCTGCCACGCCCCAGAATCGTCCACGTCCCCCGGGCGCGGATACGGACGCACACTCGTCTCTCTCGGTCAATCTCTCTTTCTTCTTCAAGTCCCTCTCTTGCGCTGGACTTGAAGCCACACGACACGATTCGACTCGACAGCACAGGACACGACACGACGACATCTTCATTACAGTCATCTCTATCGCCGCATCGATTCCCGAAACCCCGGCATCACTCCACCGCATCATTATTCGTTACAGTCCCCCGTCACTCGCTGCAACGTCCGTCGTCCGAACTTCTGTCATTCGTACAGTAAGCTTAATACAGATCCATTGAGCCCCAACTGCAGACAACATGTCGAGCTCGTTCGAAAAGTCCGTCAAGGGCGCAACCAAGATCAAGGTACGTGTATCTCTTGGCGGCGCGCCTAATTCTCGAGGAGCTCAGCAACCATCATATGAGCACAATTATTTCTGCGGATTGTAGCTTCGCTTACAGCTTGATGCTGACTCTTGACCGCTATAGAATGCTCCACCAAAGACGAAATACATCGAGCATATTCTTGTCGCTACCCATTCCGGCGAAGCTGGTGTCGCCGAGGTCTTTCGCGCACTCACATACCGTCTCCGCGATTCGACATGGACTATCGTTTTCAAGAGTCTAATCACGGTGCACCTTATGATAAGAGAGGGTTCTCCAGATGTGACATTGGCCTTTCTATCGACACACCGCAATGTACTGGCCATTAGCAGCTTTACAGATGGTGGGTTTCGGTCAAACAAGATATACGGATGCGGTGATTGACAGATTGGCAGCACAAATCCAAGGACGAAATATTCGACATTATGCTCAGTACCTAGCTGAACGAGCCCGCGCATACGAAAAGACAAAGACCGACTGGGTACGCGCTTCAGAGTCCAGACTTGAGAAGCTTTCGGTCGAGAAGGGCTTATTACGAGAGACGGAAATTGTGCAACACCAGCTCGAAGCCTTGTTAAAATGCGACGTGAGTCAATAATCCGCTGCCCTCGAACCCGGCACTAATGAATTCAGGTAATGGAGAATGAGCCCGAAAACGAAATCACTATAACTGTTTTCCGACTGCTTGTCTTGGATCTTTTGGCGCTATTCCAAGTTCTTAACCAAGGGCTGATTAGTATTCTTGGTTCGTCTTGCCCCTCCCCCTCTTGTCTCAGCCTGCCGCGATGGCTAACATTCCAATAGGTAACTTCTTCGAGATGTCAAAGGTAGATGCCGAGCGTGCTATGGCCATCTATCGGAAGTTCACGAAGCAGACCGATTACGTTGTCCAATATCTTAGCGTAGCGCGACAGCACGAGCACCACACGAGAGTCGAGGTCCCTAAGTTGAAGCACGCTCCTGTTAACCTCGGACGTCAGCTAGAGGAATATCTACATGACCCTGATTTCGAGGTTCACCGAAGGCAGTATCTGGCCGAGCAGGACGTCAAGAAGATTGGTGGTTCGAGCTCGAAGCAAGGAGGTCTTAGCAAGAAGAAGAGCAGCGATTTCCCAGCACCGGCATCGAATAACCCCTTTCCTCAGATGGGAGCCACCTCGACTGGCAACAACGCACCCGAATCCAAGCCTCAAGCCAACAAGGGTCCTGATCCAGATCTGATCGACTTCTTTGACTCTATCGAGCAAAACCAGACGCCCATGAATATGAACCCTCAACCTCAAACCCAACCTCAACCACAGCCTTTCCAACAACAGCCGACTGGCATGCAGTTTCAACAAAACGGCTTTGCCGCACAACCTACTGGTTTTGCGTCTAACAGTCCGTACCAGCAGCCGCAACAAACAGGCGGATTTATCCAACAGCAGCCCCAAATTCAACTTCAACCAGATTTTACAGGAGCCGGCTTTGGTGGTTTTACACCCCAGCAACCAACTTTCCAACAAAACTCACTTTCTCCAATTCCCCAAGATTCAATGGCCAATTTCACCAATGCCGTTCCTCAGCAACAACCTGCTCAGACTGGATCGCCTCAGGGTCTTCAACCTATGCAGACAGGAAGCACCAACCCCTTCCGCCAATCCATGCTTATGGCCCAGCAAACAGGTCTACCATCATCTAACACAGGAAGCGTTAACCGTCAATCTACGAACCCGTTCGCCCGATCATCACCACAGCAAAACACTTCTCCTTTCGCTCAAAACTCCAACTCGCCTTTCCAAACACCCCCACCCCCACAGCCACAGCAACAAGCAGCCCCTATGCAGGCGACACCGACCGGTACGAACCCCTTTGCTCGCAATACCGCGATGCAGCCGGCAGCCCAGGAATCACGACCACAGACAGCCGGTGCTTCACTGGCTCCTCAAGCCACTGGCACTACCAACCCCTTCCGACAGAGCGCCTTTGTCAACCACAATACCGGCCAGGGTTGGCAAGCGAACCAGCAACCCGTCGGAGGTGGCTTCGATCAAATCCCAACTGTACCCGTATTCCCTCGACCGGCTCAGCAGGCACCTTGGCAACAATAAACTTAGACGAGTTTCCCAACACTATCAACAACATTCTTACAGCTTCCACCCACATATCCGCATCGCCGTTCCCAGCGCAACTTCTGTTTCCATTTCTGGCTGTACATCCTCCCTTTCCATATAGTAAGCGAGGCGTTTTCAGGGGGGTGAGATCGAAAAGAGTATTACAAAGTGAAAGGATGATTAAATAATAGGCATATTCGGGAGGACGTAGTTTCCTGACGAAGACTGTCATTCGATCCTCTCCTGGTAGTTTTCTTTTGGAATAGTATAGCAGCAGTCATAAAATATTATTCTCAATATTAACTTCCTTCTATCGTGAGGGTATCAGAAGAATTGGCCATCGAGAGCACAAGAGACGAAATGATTTTGTCATTTTATGCCTGCTTAGACCAGAATTTAGGCCACTCTATATTGGCGTCCCAAGTCTTAGACAACTCTTCTCTTACCCAGCTGTATCGGTATGGATCTGGACGTCGTCTATTGCCCTGATTGCACCCATCTAATGAGCCATAATGTTCGTTGCAATTTTCCCAAACTCCCCGTAACGCCATAGCTATGCCCTTGAACCAAGAAAATACACCTAAAAACCGTCATCAACGTCCATTTTGCCCCCTGTATCTCCTGTTGCAGCTGCCTCCTTGGCACTCGCTGTAGAAACAGTCTTCTCGACCTTCTCCTCGTCCACAAACACTCCCAATCCTGAGAAACATTCGAACAGAGCTCTTGTGAGGAACTCATCAGGACTATAGCCACCAGCCTTAAAAGCTTCCTTTGTTCGTGTAATCTCGACCCACTCGTTAGAATATGTCGCCAATTTCTCGGGCGCAAGGTCGACACGCTGCGGCATGACGCGCACACCACCGTAGGGATCGTAGGGCTTGTTATCCACCACAGGACCCTTCTTCTCGCGCAGTCCACGGATCGAGAGACCACTTCCAGCGCCGGCAGCTCCGAAAGCGGCGTCGCGCTTGTTCTGGCCTCGTTTCTTGAGCATGATCTTGTCCATCGCTTCGGTCGCACGGCCCATCTCGGCACTCTGTAGTGAATCGAGCATTTCTTCGCGGAAACGCTTTGCGGAGGCTTTTTCGTCGAGTTCTTCTTGTCGTTCGAGAAGGCGTCGGCGGCGCGCTTCTTCTTCCTCTGCTGCGATGCGGCGTTGGCGGGCGTCGTCTGATTCACGCGCTAGACGTCTATTGCGCTCGATGTCGGCTTTGTGCTTAGCTTCCCACTCGGACAATTTGGCTTCCGCCTTTCGTTTCTTTTCGTCATTTCCGTAGACAAGATCGCTGGTCAAGTCCTCGACCATTTCAAGGTACTCATTGTAGTCGTCCAATGTCTCAAACTCTTCTTCCGTTCTGTTAAAGACCGCAGCGACTCGTCTCCTGATATCGACCTCTCGCTCGACAGCCAAATCGGCGAAGAACGCTGTCTTGAAGCCTCGCAGACGAAGCGTTTTGTGGCAGTTGGCCGTGGGACATTGGTTGGGGCCGTCTTTGAAGATGCGCTCGACGCAGGTTTTGCACATGGGGTGGTAGCATTCCGGATTGATGCGAAACTCCATGTCGCGGTTAAAGTAGCGGGTTGTCTTACAGACGGGACATTGTTCCTGACCAGGTGATGTTGGTTTGATGTCTGCATTTTGGCGAAATGCAACGCCCGCACGAGACATTTTGGCGGACTACAAGAGTGTTGACGTGAAGATTGAGAGGAGAAGGAAACGCTCTGTTGATGAACGTTAATAATCAGGTCGTGGTTATGTCAAATGCACGGCTGAAGGTACAGGGATAGAGGCTTGACGGTGGCTACCCCATTGGTCAAAGCTTTGGGAGAGATCGCCCCACATCTAGTCTGCCCCTCCATTATTGTCAGCCTTCTCTCATACCCAACAGCTTCCATCGACTTCTGTCAGAACATATCACGACTGAACGACTCATCACAATGGCCGACAACGGTATGTCCAAACTATATTGATATGATAGTCTCTTCGAAGAAGAGACATTCCACAGCTTCACCTTCAAGCATGCTGACTCATGACAGAACCTACACCCGCTGAGACCGCCGCCGCCACGGCCCAGGAGGCCCAGGAGCAAGCTGCCCTGCCTTACAAGTGGACTCAGACCATCTCTGAGCTCAACGTCACTTTTGATGTGCCCGGAAACCTCAAGTCGAGGGATCTTGTCATTACTATCAAGAAGCAGAGCCTACAGGCGGGTATCAAAGGTCAGGATCCAATCATCCAGGTATGTACACAACAATCACTCTCCAAGCCATAATATCTTACAGATCTAACCCACCTCCAGGGTGACCTTCCTCACGCCATCCACGTTGACGATTCCACCTGGACTCTGAGCACCAACTCAGATGGTACCAAGACTGTCGAGATCCACCTCGACAAGGTCAACAAGATGGAGTGGTGGGCTCACGTTGTCACTTCTGCTCCCAAGATCGACGTGACCAAGATCCAGCCCGACAACTCCAAGCTGTCGGACCTCGACGGTGAGACCCGTGGCATGGTCGAGAAGATGATGTTCGACCAACAGCAGAAGGAGAAGGGTCTTCCCAGCTCTGACGAGCAGAAGAAGGCAGATATCCTCAAGAAGTTCCAGGAGCAGCACCCTGAGATGGACTTTAGCAAGGCCAAGATCCAGTGAGCCGAGCAAGACTAAAAAAGTATATGATGACCTGGAGTTTATAAAAAAGACGTTTCGTTCGTTGCTGTCGTGGTGCTTTATCATCTGCCTTTTGTTTCCATAGCAATTGCTGCGCGTTCAAGGAAGGCATTGAAGTTTTTGACCTGTTGGAGCATTCCGCCTGCGGAGCTCGCTGAACTGGCTTCATCAGTAATGCGTGCCACAAGAAGTTCAAGGTTAGCCAGGTCGGCCTTCTTCTCTTGGGCACGGGAAAGTTCAGGGGCATCTCGTCCCCGTTCTACCGCCATGTCTACATCATGCATTATAGCAGAGGTATCGAGTCGGTGCTGTAGAGGTTAGTCAGGTGCTGAGAAAATACCAATAGTAACTTACCTTTGACTCTTTGGTATCTTCTTCATGCTTGATGCGTACTGCGTCCATCCTTAGAGCGACTTGTTCTCTCTCTGCCTTGAGCCGTAGAATCTCCTCTCGTAAAGACAGCTTCTCTCGTTGCACGATTCGGACTCGTTTCCTGAGTGTCTGCCAGTCGTTCAGGTGGATTGCCTGCTGAAGTAGTCGACCGTTGAGCTCTTCTTTATACGCCTCGAGGGCGAGAATCTTTATCCGACATTCCTTCTTCTTGTCCTTTTCTTCTGTAGTGCTAAGCGTCTCATAGAGCTTTGCGACCGTGCCATCAATGACTTCCAGGCAGACCTGCGAAAAGACGTCCACGACTGTTTCTCCATTCATTGTGAACGGAACATCCCCAGCAAGCTGATCTTCCTCCCCGGCGTCTTTGCCATATTTCTTGAAATTGACAAAACGCTGCACGGTAATTTCGATAGCCGATCCATCACTGACTCGACGGGCTTTCTCGGCTTCCCTCGCTTTGCGCACCTGTTTCGGCAGGGGCTTTTCACCCTTTCGCGATTTTGTTTTAGCAGTAGCCTTCGGTTTGGCCGCCGGTTGCCTCTGTGTCGCTGGGCTATCTGATGGTCGTCCACGGCGTCGCTTCGGTGCTGGCTCCTCTTCTTCCGCCTGTTCCTCGGGCTCTGCTTGTGGCGATTGGGATGGTGGGCTTCTTCGAGGGCTCCTTCGAGGACGTTTTTGACCAAGCACTTTGGCTGCTTCGACTGCATCAATTGCTTCTGCGACAGCTTCTTCCTCTTCTTGCGCATTCTCGTCTTCCATCGCAACATCTTCTTCAACCGGTTCCGCAGTGATATTTGGTTCGTCTTCGCTTGGGGCGTCCTCGGTGAGCTCGTCGTCTGCAGGAGCCTCTGGTTGCTCTGGTTCATCACCATCCTGGCTAACTTCTGTAGCTCTCGAAGCTCTTCTGTAGGACATTCTCGATCGAACTATCGTAGGACCCTCGCTTCGGCGTACTTTGTTAGCGAGCGGCGACGAAGATGGAGGTGCATTGTCTTGTTCTGCAAGTGCAGCATGTATACGTGTAGTCGAGGACAGAGCGTCCATCTGCATGTTTTGCACTTCTTCAGGAGGACTCTGGACGTCTTCAGTTCTGCGACTCGAAGGTCTAGCTTCCGATACGGAGCCATTCTCGTTCGGTAAGACTGGTAATTCGATCTCGGGTTCATTTACTTCTGTCGCTTCGCTGGATTGCGCTGGGCTAGGTAGCTCCGGTTCTGGCTCGGGCTCCGGCTCAACTTCTGGCTCAGGTTCTGGTTCTTCCACCGCATCGACGATGGGCTCTTTTATTTCCGCCTCAACTTCGCCTGAAGTATCCTGCGCGCCTTCTTCCTTAGATGTATCAGGCAAGTCGTAAGGATCATCAGATCTTATCCTCGGTGACCGTCTTCTCCCACTCCGTTGCGACGAAGGTGGCTCGTTCTCTAATCTCTTCCTCTTAGCAGAAGTATTCGCTGATGATGCTGGCGGTGCGGGTTTCGGTGCGGCGGGTGTCGAGCTGGCTATGTTAAGGCCAGCAATATCGAGATTGAAGTCGAGGTTAAAAGAGTCGTCCTGAATATTCGTGCGCCTGCGGTCGCATTAGCGGATTTCCTCGGATTTGAGGTCGATTGTTCGTACTGGGCACCTCGTAGACGCTCTTGCAGCCGCTGATCGCGGCCCTGCTGGCCTGTTGCTGGTATTAGTATTCGGTCTGATGCATGTCGTTTGGGGGCTAGTAAGACATGCCTGTGGCCATGGCGGGGAATGATTGTGGTCAGTATCTAACGGCGCATCAATACTCGCAGATTGGGGGTCGTTCAGAAGAATGCGCAGTCGTGGTGTTGTGGTTGAACTTTTTCGATGTGATGTTGATGAAGTAATGTTTGAGATGCTGCTAACGCGTGTGGGGAGACGCGTTCCGGAGTAGCGGGGCATCCAATTAAGCCATGACCATCATGACAACAATCATGTCTCTCATGAACATCTCAAATACTTGTTAAAAGGAATTACAATCGCTCAATCGATTGCTAAAAGTATACAACGTAAAGTGGTCATTATACAGCTGTAGAAAACATGTGATTCTTAGCAATCCGGCGTCAAAGTAAACAAACTCAGTCGTCTAAGGCTTAGGCTACCAGAATAAAGTAACCTAAGTGTTTATCTAAACAGGCATAAGATCACTAAATTATTTCGTCTCTTAGGTATGCTTACGATGGCCAATTCTACTGACACCCTGCGCTGTGCCGCATATTAAATCCATTCTATTTCTATCGTTACCATGATACATGTCCTGCTCAACAAGACTAAACCGACTTTCGAAATCATGCTTTTCCATCGTAAACCTTCCCTCAGTTCATAGGGAACCATTGCATCCTCTGTGTGTCGAATCGGTACCTGATTCCTGTTAGCCCAAGACTTACACGAGCAGAATACCTTGATGCATACCCATTATAGTCGGTCTTTAATATAGCTGCCTTGCCATATTCTGATTCAAGCATTTGCTGGTACCGATAGGGGATCTTGGCGGGAACACCTTCAAATGTAGTGTCGAGAAGTGGGAATATGTACTTGTCCTAATCGCAAGTTAGCACGAGCTCCATCGAAACAGCTAAAGACATACCTTGAACTCATGATCATTTTTGTCATACATGACTCCTTCACCCTGCTTATGCCCAGGGTCATATCGTGCAGCTGTAATGTCAATAAACAACCCATTCTGCATATCGATCCAACGAGCATCAATAACATTCTTCGAGTCATCCCTCCCGCGATGCTTGAAGTGAGGATTTAACTCCAGCTGGAAATAACATCCATCCGGGCACCCATCGTACTGGTAGTAGTGGATAGTCATGTTGTGGTAGGCGGAAAGAAAGTACATGTCCGCTTCAGTCATGGAGACATCGGCATCCAAGTCCCATGGCATAACCTGGTGGCTTGGTTAGAATATTTCACGACGTTGAACGTTGAGTTTCTCACCTTCTTTCCCCACCACCAACCGAGTAAGGAGCCATGCATTAGCCATGTTTGGACTCCTAGATCTCGCATTGTCGCTAGGTATGTCTGCATGAGGACCTTGATGCGTGCATTCTGGGCAGCTGGTTCAAGAGCCTCGTCGAAATACTTGCCGATATAGTGTAGATGGCCTCTTGGCGTCATCATAAGTACATGAATGGGATATAATTTGCAGTGCAACACTTACTGAGCCTCATCTAGTAGTTGTTAATAAACACTCTTCACTACCAAAGAAGATCAGGGCTGGTTGGTAACTTACGCCAGTATTTTCGTGGAGGATCGTCTCTTTTCGCTAGCTTCTTCTCAATCTTTTCGGCATTAGGTACCGTTAGAGCGGTGGCACAGGCAAGCCAAATCACGGCGCAGAGGGCCGATAGTCTCATCGCGAGATTGAATTGACTGTGAGATAGTGGGCGCCTCCAGGTATAAATCGTGAGGTGACGTGGACTGGATTGAGGATGTTTCGCCTGGATCCGCAGGGGCAGATCAAGGGAAGAGTTGTAGGAAGCACGTTGAGTTAGAGCGGCAGTGACATCCAACGGCTACGTCTAAGTCAAAGCTTTTGAATACCTATTATTGAAGGCAAAGCTTGATAAAAATATGTGAAAGAGAACAAACAAGGCAATTGGGCCTCCAGTGTTGAGGCAGAGAAAGTTGAGTTTCGACGGCAGTTTCAGCGATTCATGGTACAAACATCCATTCATTCAGTTGGTGGCCCATGCTACAGTCCCTACAGCACAACCCCTGATCTCACCACATCCCGTTAGATCCGCGTCACCAATGATACATGTACCATTGAAGAATGTTGAAACATCAAAAGTTCAATATTTTTATCTACAACTTCTAGGCAATGATATCCAGGTATTCCAGGCATGCGTCTCTCTGAGGCGCAGCTGACCGGAAATGGTAACCGCCGTGGCTGAAATACTCCCGAGAGGTTGACGTTGACTTTCAGGTTCACCTAAGGCAAGGGACCACCAGCACTGACGCAAGCTCCAGGCCCCCAGTTCCCCAGTTCCGAGGCGAAACGACTCCACCTCTTCTTCCCGTATCGTATCGCATCACCAATCCAAGCTAGAGCTGCCTAAGCTACCCCTACAACTGCACCACTCGACAACTTGTCTTCTTCATCTTTCCCTCCATCGCCATCAATTCTCGAACTCAAACTTGCTGCGGGCAAGTCACCAACCCGATAACCTCCTCTCGATAGCTCACTCTTGAGCAACCCGCCCTTGACAATGGGCGCGTGGAACGTACGCTGCGACACAACCACTCCAAACATCAGCGACTGACTGACATTCTGTAGCTCTTCCGTGTTCTGGGCGACTTGTCCCACGCCCTCTCGAAATGCATCCTCATCTTCGCCATCCACAGAAACCGCAGCGCAGAGGGTGTCTCCCTTATTACCCAGGTGCTCTACGCTCTGGTCTTCTGCACCCGATACCTCGATCTGTTCAGGGAGAGTGTGCCGTGGAACATCGTCTTCAAGATTTTTTACATCCTTTCCTCGATTTACATTCTTGCTATTATGCAATGGATCTACCCTCGATCCCGCGAGCGTGAGATGTCTTGGAAGATTGGTGCCGTTATTCTTGGCGGTTCTTTCATTCTGTCGCCTATCGTCATGCTCATCTTTGAGAGTGCCGAGCATCGAGGTTTCCAGACTGTACGTTCTACAATTCCCTAAATCGCAGCAATGCTAACGTCTCCTAGTGGATGTGGGTGTTTTCCCAAATCCTCGAATCCGTCTGCGTCCTCCCTCAGCTTCTCCTCCTGAGACAGACAACCGTCCCCACCGTTATCGACTCGTTCTACCTCGTCGCACTCGGCTCCTACCGCGCTCTTTACTGCATCAACTGGTTCATCCGCGAATTCGAAATGCACGGCAGAGGCCCCAACGTCATCTCCGTCATCTTCGGTGTCATCCAGACAGCTCTGTACATCGACTTTGCCTGGGTCTACTACACTCGCCAGCGCGTCAAGCTTCGTGGTGGTGGTATCGTTGACGCTGACGATATGAGCCGCAGCTGGCTTCTCCGCCGGATCTTCGGCAAGCGCTTCGTCAACGACGAAGACGATGAGGAGAGCGGTCCTGGTGGCTTTGACGATGACCAGGGTGGTAACAGGCGCGGGGCTCGTCCCAAGTGGGGAGCTCGTGGTATCTCAGTCAGCGCAGACGACGGTGTGCTCGAACAAGAGCGACACAACCGTAACCACGACGAATTCGGTGGCCCCGTTGACCCCGATGCCAAGATGCAGGACCCTGATGAGCTTGCGCGCGCGCTCGACGACGACGAAGACGAGAACACACCTCTACGACCCGGTCAAACAGAAGGTCAACCCAGCGGTCTCCAGGGCGGCGAGGGCTGGCGCGACTAAGCCGGGAAGCTTACCAGCTCAGCTTATCATTTCCCTACAAGCTTTTACAGGATGAACTTGGACGGAGTATGACGGATTGTTTATTTGGAATGTCTTGAAGGTACGACTCGATTTGCCATGAACGTTGAATGCGATGCACGGAATTGCGTTAGAAGAGATGGAACGGCCATGCTGGGCCATGATTTTTAGGTTAAGATATGTATACATAGCGGGGCTTTTTTACAGCAATCTCAATGAGATTCAATCCAATCCAGTCACTTAAAGTCATTGTGTCAATCACATTCGCGATGCAAATCAAGAAGGGGTCGATGTGTGGATATCATTCAGGCAAACCTTGCCCCTGAGCCCTTTCCTGCGCTCAGCCAGTCCAGTCCAAAGCAAACAATCCCATACACAATCGCCACCATGTCCTTGGGGACAAACAACTCCTTCCATCATTTGGCGCCATCTGACAAGGACAGCCAGTCCTGTCTTTTGCAACTCCATCAGCAGCATTCCACGCCGCGATAAACTCCTATAGAAACCAAAATAAAAGCTAAACCAAAAACGAACGAAGTAAATAATCATATACTAAAACATAACGTCTTGAAAGCGTAGGGTATTTTCTTTTTCTTAGACAAAGCGCTTCTCAAACTCGGCGAATAGCTTGGGGCTGATTTCGTCGCTGCTCATGCCCTCAATCTCAACAAGCACACCCTTCTGGGCATAGTGGTTCAGAACAGGCTCGCTTGTTTCGGTAAACTTCTTGTATCGAGCACGGTAGACTTCTTCGGAATCATCGGGTCGCTGAATCAAAGGCTCGCCGGTGACATCGTCGAGTCCATGGACCTTTGGCGCATTAAAGCTGGTGTTGTAGACACGGCCGGAGGGTTCGTGGACCCAACGTCCGAGGATGCGTTCGAGAATTACAGAAACAGGAGTCTTGAGTGAGACGACAAGGTTGATGGGAATAAGCTTGTCGAGAGGTGCGGCCTGGGAAGCTGTTCTGGGGAAACCGTCAAGGATGAACGAAGCTGAGGGGTCGTTTGAGGCTTCGGATGGTCTGTGCCCGTCGAGGAAAGGTGCAGCGTTGATGAAAGATTCGACACCAGCGTTATTGTTGAAAGAGTGCTCGATTGCTGTTGCTTCGGATGAAAGGGTCATAACATCTGAACCATTCTTGGCGAGCCAGCCACGAGTCTTGAATTCGTTAGAAATAAGTCGTAGGATTAAATCGTCGGCCACAAGACCACCGGCCTTCATGGTGTTCTCAACCTTGATGCCTGTAGAAATTGTCAGCATTCGTCATGGAGGGGTTTGATCCAAAAACTTACCGAGTGGTGTCCTATCCTTGACATTTCGACGAAGAAGATCACCGGTACTAATTTGATTGAGTTGAGGGAAACGAGAGAGCAAGCGCTCGCTCTGGGTTCCTTTGCCAACGCCAGGCGCACCAAAGAGGATAACTCGAGCGGCCTTGTTCAGGTTCATTCTAGGCGACCTGTAACGATGAGGCCGTCGCGAGTAAAGGACAATTGAAGAGCAAGCTTGGTGTAATATTTAAGCTTGCTGCGTGATCAAAAGCGCTGGGTTTGAGTGGTGATGTGTCCAAATGTCGTTGCAATTTTAACGTTTCTTGTTGAGGTCAATGGTACGATGGTTCGGCGCTGGCGCGGGGAGTTGTTGAGCCAGTAGAACCGAAATCGGAGGGACGGGAATAATTATATAGGCGCTGGATTTTGAGGCGAAAAGATATAAGAAATAGAAAAGTTAATGGGAGAAGCGGTCGTTAGATTCGGACAGTATTATGAGAGAGAAAAAAGTGAAGGATGAGGAGGAGAGAGATGAGTTGAGGATGGGTTGGAAGGTTGGAAGTGGGGGGGCTTTAAGATAGGGCGACAGAAGGCGCAAAGATGGTGTTGGTGTTGAGAGTTCGAGGCGCAAGGGTGGTACTTGCCGTCCCACCAATTGTTTGCCTGTTGAAGAAGTACAGGTCCATGGATCACGGCGTTGAGATGGTTGTGGGACCGTGCGAAGCAGGAACGGTCGTCAGGGTGGGCACGGTAGTCGCTTCCGTGGCTTGCCGCTTGCACTTGGCCTTACACTTGGCCTTGGCTTCCATTGAGTCTGGAGAAGTCTAGATTCGTACAGTATCACAAGGATTTACAGTTGTGCAACATGACGACACCGAAATCAGCACTTGATCTTGAGTCTTTCTAATTGCTTCTTCACCGGGTCATTTCGGAGGCCGGGAAATGTGGCAGAGCAGCAGTGGTGACAACGGCATTTCGCCTCAAGTCCGGAACATGACAATAAGATCGGAAGAAATGTGCGAATATCCCGTTTCATTTCTGGCTGTCATCTTGTCGATCTGGGGAAAAGGTGCAGGCTCTTCTTGGCGCCGTCCATCCGCATCAATAACTTCCATGTCCCCGTCCCTTTGCCCTTGGCATTAATTACTCAGAATCACAAGCTGATAGTACATCGACAGTCATAATATTGAAGAGGGTGTCGTCGAAACAAGTTGGCGTTATTCTTATTAACGGCATTCCAAGCACGTGCTGCGATTACCAACCAGTCAAATTCGATTTCCAAGCACCCCGGATTTTCCAAATCCATGGCTGACGCTTGAGAAGCACCTCGGCACGAGCAAAATGACGGTGCATACCCGTGGTCGTATCGGCCATAGGGTAGGACAAGATTCAATGATCAAGGTGGGCACGGCCGCGGTTATCATAGAGCCGTAACTTGTAATGGCGTCACTGCTGGCTTTCATTTATTGCGGATTCGACTGGAGTATTATCATCTAGCTATTTTTATGGCGTTGATAAAAGTCGTGAATTCGCAAGAGATCCAGGGAGACCTTGGTAAGAGTTTCTTGCCTTTGGTCTATGTACGCCCTGAACCAGCAGTCTAAAACTCGTCCAAGATGGTAAATGATCGCTGACATCGTCTCCCATGTTCTAGTAAGATTACTGTATATAAAGTAATACGTAGTTGTAAATTCTTCGTAAATAAATCGATTTAATATGTATGATATCATTAAGAAACTCATTATCTAAAGCAGTCGGAGCTTTTGAAGTTTCCAGTCTTTAAGTAAGGTGTTATGGTTCGAATCCATGGAATCATAATCGACGAGGGCGAGGCCCATGCGAATAAAACAATCTAATAGGCATCCTTGTTTACATTCAACCCGTCTTAATATCAGAGCGGTATGCCTTGAATCATGCATACCTGGTAAGTCGTTGCATGTTTCGACAAGTAGGAGAAAGATCTCAAACTCCTTTAACTTATCGATGTGTGCGTTATCAAAGTCCGCATACCACATCTCACCGTCCTGGACTTTCCCTTTGCCCTCCGGCTGACAGCGTAATCTCTTAGGTTTGTCTTCAAGAGTGCGTCCAACTGGCCATACGCGTCTCATTAGTCCGTGTGCGTCAATCCAGCCAGTCGATACCGAGGAGAAGGAGCCAGGATATTCGTGGTGACATACAACATCTAGGATTTCCAATTTGTTGTCACCAACTCCTTTATTGAATGTTATAGGTCCATCGACGGCCGCCCAGCTCCACGACGGGGCTCGGTACACTGGTGGTGTAGATAACGGGTTTGGTAGGTGAGTCGCTCCCCCCCAGAGGAGTGCTGCCGGTAACTCTCCATCGTGACCTGTCAGCCCAACCATCGAGTTCCCACACCACCACAGCCCGGCAACATAGTCCCACTGTTGCTGTGTTGGGCACCAAATGCGCTTGTAGGCCCGAAATTCAGCGGCCAGACCTGACAGGGCAGAGAGCTTATCTGTACCGCGGGTGAGTTGGCGTCTGCAGAATTCCTCGACAATGGCCGCCCACGATATTACTGGCCGAGCATTAGGGTCAGTCCAGTATTGAAGGCTTTTGAACATTCTGGTCATCCCATTTGCCTCAACGGCTGTTTCGCTGGAGATCCGCCCAGGCTCAACTTGATGATCTATCAGCTTTGGTGGAGGTGCTCCGTTGTAATGTTGCCGTCCAAACACAACAAAGGGATCTCCGGGGGTGTCTGGAAATATCTCATAACACCTGCCGTGCAGGCACTCGAACATTGTCATAGTACTACCACAACGTAAGAGACGCGGAGACAGCACCCACTCCTGGAGGGTCCAGCCGCGTTGCATCCACGGGGTTTCTCGTTCATCTATCGGTGACCGATCGAACGTGGGCTCGCTCCAGCTTCTCATTGTCACAACCCCTTTAGTCCTTGAATGAGGATGGATCCAGTCCAAGCTGGAGCGGCTACCTACATCACGGACCAAGAACGCCTCAGAGCAGGAGGTTGTACTAGGTGTCGAAATCGTAAGGTTTGCAGAGCCGTAGATACGTGCCATTGCTGCCGCCTCCCGGCTCCAATCCACCTCGTCGTCCTGGATGATACACAAGGCATCAACCCATAAGTATGGAATCTGTAAGGCGCGGCAAAGTCGGATGGCATCTGCCACAGTGGCAGGAAGATCAGAGACACTGATGTGCTGCAGGTGGTCCTTGATATTGTGTTTATATGTGCAATATTGATCCCCATGACCCCAGCAATATGAAAGGCACGCATAAATTGCTCTCTCACCGGGGCTGGTATGAACAAGTTTTACACTTTCCGGTTCGTTGGAATTAATTTCGATTACACGTTTGGGGAGTTCTTTTGCTTCATTGTTCCCTGGACAATGTTCATGCCGCTCTGAACAGGTCTGGAGCCAAAGGGAAATTCGACTTATATGAGTTTTCGAGAGGAGATTCTCCTCAGGCAGGATCCCGCACTGTGTTGCAAAACGCTTCAGAGGATCGTCTTGAGATATCGGGCAAGTAGTTAGCTCCGGTAAGTTATAAAGTGGTGAGAGTCTGCGTAGCCCCAAACGTGGGTATACCATAAGTGGATTTTATTCTACTTACTGTGTTTGACAAGAACACGAATGGGTAGTGTATTACCATTCTCGATAGCTGTTCCAGGCGAGCCTAACCAGCTGACGGACAAGAATGCCGGCAGAGCATCGCTCTTACTACTGTATTCCCCTGGCTGCCACTTAATTATGAGACGACTTTTTCCAAACATCAGCCTTAGAGATTCCAGGTCTGATTGGGCGTAGCGTTTCGCTGCCGCGGGATGGCGGTCAACTACATAATCTTGCGCATTAGCTAGGAGTTGTATGAGATTCGTTTCCTGGCGGCGAGCATCTGATAAGACCCGTCGTTTTTCAGACTCAGTTTCGCACCTATCGTCATCAGCACGCGCCTCGGAGTCGTCTAATCTAAAGCCAGTGCAAAACAGTGAACAGAGACCGCAGCCCGCCCTAGCTTTGGAAAAGAGTATGGAAAGGTTACGATGGTGCAGATAGAAGACAGGATGTTCCTCGCCCCTAGCATCAGGCGTCCAGCACCATCCGGCACCGTTCTCACAGAGCCCGCGGCATGTATTACAAAGGCTGCTGCTAGAAAGAGTCGATGGACCAGATCCCATAGCGATCTTGTGTAGTGGCTATAAGACGATGCCCAATTAAGGTTTGACTGAAAAGATTGCAAGAGCTGTTTGGTTATAGGAGTGTTGTTATTCGCAGTTACACTTTCTCCGTTCGCGGTTACAATTCCCAATCAGGTAATAATGTCAAGCCTCGCTAAGCATGGAATATCAGTAGTAGCCCGCTGCAGCCCGCACAGAGAGCTTTGTCATGTGCTATAATGCGGTACAATCTATAGCTGTTAATGCGCTGTAAATATACGTTTACTGTGCTGTAAAAATGATAGCTAAGGTGCGTTTTTTAACCTTCTTAATGATCAAATAGCTAAGTGCAATTAATATCTTTTTAAGTGCTGTTATTTGTATGTAATTTTGTATGTAAAGGAGGGAAGATTGCAAATGCAGAAAGGAATTTCTACTTAGTTATTATAACTGCAAATAGAGAAAAGTGTGACTACAAGTAATAACAGTCTTGCAGATATAGCTAACACAGTATATTTCCTAGAAACACGATGTACTCTAAGGTAGCAATGTTTTAGTGTTATATAAGAATACTGTTAAGTAATATAAAATAATATATAATCTAACGATACGCTAAAAAGTCCTAAACTTATCTGAAATAGCAAAAGCCTAATGGCTCTTATGCTTTTAGAAGCAATGGCCTATATACTGTGACGCGTACTTGGAGATTCTTCGTCATTCATATCTTTAAAAGAGGCATACACTTGTAGAGCACCTTCAATACTCTGCACCAACCCAAAGAATATCGTCAAGACAAGAACAAGGACGGCTACCCAGAATGTGTACCTATTGATGAGACCGATATTAGCAGATGAAAATGCTTTCTGTGAAGGAGCGGTACCATTGGACGCCATTCCGCCTATCATGCCACCATTGCGATAACGATTTCGGCTCCGCTTCGTCAAAGACCTGCTTCAAAACGACAAGACGATCATTCCAAAATCTGAACCTTTCAGTTTGCCGATGGTCTGTCTTCAATTGTCCACACTGGATGACTCGTCTATCGACACCCTCGTGAGGCTGATTGACGAACCAATGCCTCGTTTGCTCGTCTGAGGACGGGAAGAGGAGTGCCAACGTCTGCAACGTCTCGTCCGCGAGACCTTTGGGTAGTAGGGAGTCGGTACTGCGACGACAAGTCAGCGGACTCACAAATTGAGTGGTCGTCAAGGATTGTGGACCTCTGCTGTTGGGCGTATAGGAACGAAGCATGATGGAAGATGTGCACACGCTGATCATCATCGATCAATCGGAGATGGTCTACCAAGTTATCAGTCCAAACGATTTCCAGGCCTGCGATACGGCACAGATTGCGCGCAGTAAAGATCTTTTCCATCTTGACATTCTCCTTGGCCTGAGTAGCTCCAGGATCAAAGTAGGCTGACACAAAGCTCTCCAGGGACCTATGACTCCAACGGAGATGACTTCTACCAGAGAAGCCGTACGCGAAGCTGCTGAAGCTCATCATCAAAAGCAGACTGGCAGCCAAATCTATCGAGTTTTCAAGCATCTCGTCTTCATTTTCGTGGGGCGCTGTGAGTTTCTGTCGCAGCTCTTCCTTGATGTCATGACGCAGCATTCCGCTCTTGAGTTTGCGGATGCAGTCGACTACATCACGGTGCGACCGGAGAGCCACGTATCGCCCTCCATTGTGAAGAGCTCTGGCGCATTCTTTGTTGTAGTATGTCCAAAAGGATTGTAGGTCCAAGTCCCTACTGTTGAGGTGTTGGTCTTGATGCTGATAGGCCCAGTACTCGTTGGCTATTGTTGCTTTGGTCAGGTGCGGCAGCGGGAGATCCAGCAGACTCGAATCGAGCTCCGTCTTGTCTTCCATGGTCGCAGTTCTAGCCGTTTTCTGGTAAGTTGAGTTCACACAAAAGATCAGGCTCTGGGACGCTGACGGACTATAAGGCGGGCGAGGCAGCCAGCCCTCGGGGTATCATAATAATTGGCCCCCAAGAGCATAAGAGACGAAATAATTCGACCATCTTATGCTAGCTTAGGCTAACATTTAGGCTGCTTTATTTCTGTAACCTAAGTCTTAGAGGACGATCCTTCTAACGCCCACCCGCCAGCCCTGTCGGGTGCATCATGCATGAAGCTGCATCCCGCTGTAATTGGCGGATGCTACGCCGCACCAGCACGATGAGCCTCTGCACACAGCCCCCAACTCAAGGCTGAACCCCATCCATCGTGTCGAGGGGCAATTCTCACTTGAGAAACCATGTTTCTCATGATTTCAGCAAGATATCATGAAATACATTGAGCCATGCCGCTGGAAATCGTAACGTCCCCTTTGCGATCCTGGGAGACTGGCATCGCCATACTCAGTGGCAGGTCCGCAACAAGACCTCTCGCATGGCCTGAGCCAGAGCTGTCGGTCGGCCGTCTGATAGGCAAGGTTGGCAAGGTCGGCAGCGAGTCATGCTGGGTGGCCAAAGGCCCAGCGAGAGACGCATTCGCGACTCTGGCTCCAAAGATCAAGGCCTATCTCGAGAAGTCAGTCGAACCAGTATCGAGCTGGGTAACATGGTCTATCTACATGTTCGGCAAGTCAGAAAAGACCGCCAGCCCAGCCATCCTGTTCTGCTGCGAAGTCGCCGCACATCGGAAGCAGGTGAGAAGTGTAATTAAAGACAGCGGAATTCTCAACGAGTTCCCCGGAATCAAGACGGCCCATATGGCTCGACCGCCCGACTTCAATCAGCTCGTTCAGTTGGCAGACGCGTCATCCGATCATCGACCTGTGTTTGCGTCTCTTGCGAGTAACCCATGCGGGATGCCGTTGTTTGTTGAACCAAGTACACTCAACGGAACTTGCAAACGGGCTACCGTCGGTGGCATTATCCAGCTGTCGGATAAATTCTACTACACCACAGCAGGTCATGTGTTTGACCCCGACACGACCCCGAGCTACTCAGAGGACGAGGTCAGCGACGACGAATTCGAGATTGACAGCGACGACGACGAGGTGGACGAAGTAGCATCGGCAGCTTGTGAGAAAGACTGGTTGACACATGCCGACAGTGTCGCCATGAGCCCGCGGTACGCAAGTTCGACGTTCCAGCCACCATTCTCGCCAAGCATACAAGATATGCAAGCAACACAAGAGTTGTCACAAGGCAAGAGCCATCGGGTTCTCGAAGAAGGACCTTCACCGAGCACGCTCCTACCCCCACAACATTTGGGACACGTCTATCTATCCTCCCTCGACGAACCACCTTCCGGTCTCGACTACGCCCTAATTGAGGTGACTAGGCCCATTCACTGCACCGCGAACAAAATCGACCCTCCAACCCTTTCTGCAAAGGACGAAGCCACGATTCAGCATGTTGTCACAGACGGCCCCAAGGACGTCAAGATTCTGGCCTCCACCTCGAGAGGAACGCTTACAGGAGTCATGTCAGGCACTCCCCTGTACGCCCGCCTCCCTAACAGCAGCCTTTACCAGGACGTCTACAACGTCCTCCTGGACTCGCGGTTAGAAGCCGGGGACTGTGGCTCTTGGATCGTTGACGCCGAGTCTGGGAACCTGTATGGACATATTGTGGCCGGGTCCCCGGATTCGGGTGCTGCAATTGTGATACCTCTTGCACGCATATTCAAAGACATCGAAGCACGAGTAAAGCAACACCCTCGTCTACCCCTCGCCGGGGCCGTATCGCACCACGAAGAGCTAGATCTTGCCGCGAATCTGCAACACACAAAGCCCATTGCGGCATCCTCTTCTAAACCATCGGAGTACAGCCAAGAGTGGATGCACAACTTGAGAAGTCGATTTGAGAAACAGTGGCGGGCCAAACTATTGGATGAACTGAAGCGATCAAGGATTGCCCACCGAGCAATTGAACAAGCAGTTGCATCTACTGAGGATGAAACAACTCCGCCATATAGTCCGCCCACAGGTGGAGAGTCAGTTCCGCTGTATACTGCTAATGACACTGGAAAAGCATTACTCCTGCCACCCCAGATTCGGAGACGAGTGCGGACACCGCTATACCCACAGCCTCCGGACGTAAAGGACAGGGACTCACAACAATTCCGCAACCTTCTGATATCCCTCTCCTTGATCCCGACGAGATACGAGAACCCAGGATTGCTCGACGAGGCTCTGACCAGCATCCCGCTAGCGAGACTCTACAGCGAAGCTGAAGAAGAGAGCATGATATTGCAAGCCGAAGCAGAGTCGTTTGGTGATGGACGACGGCCTGAGTGGGGATACAGTGACTGCCTCATCCGGGCGATGCTGCGATGGTTCAAACGCTCGTTTTTCACTTGGGTAAGCAATCCAGCATGTCCGATATGTTTGTCTTCAACTATTGCCATAGGGATGACTGCACCGACCTCGGAAGAGTCAGCCTGCGGGGCTTTGCATGTCGAGCTTTACAGATGTTTGAGGGAAGACTGCCAAACATACGAGCGATTCCCCCGATATGGGGACGTTTGGAAGCTCCTTCAAACCAGAAGAGGGCGAGTCGGTGAGTGGGCGAACTGCTTTACGATGTTCTGTCGGGCGCTGGGCGCCAGGGTCCGATGGGTATGGAATAGCGAGGACCATGCGTGGACCGAGGTGTACTCGGAACATAGGAAGAGATGGCTTCACGTTGATCCGTGCGAGGAAGCCTTTGACCTCCCAGACCTATACGCCGGAGGTAAGTCACTGCGCTCAAGCATTGCCTGCTCTCTCGAGACACAGTACTGACATTTTGCGATTAGGCTTGAAGAAGAACATTGGCTATACTATAGCCTTCTCTATTGAGGGCGCTACGGATGTCACACGACGATATGTTCAGAAGGCGGAACATGCAGCGGAGCGAAACCGCTGTCCAGAACCCGTCCTGCTGCACATCATGGATGAGATCAAGAACCTCCGTCGCCAAAATATGAGCAAGGAGGAAAAGGCCCGACTGGAAGAGGAGGACAGATGTGAACAGCGGGAACTTAACGCCCGTGTTGTTTCGAGTATCACCGCCGGCTTGATGGCCACGGCATGGAATCGTGTTGAGGATTCTTCACAGAGACTTAAGGCGCAGGGAGAGACGGCGAAACGCAGGAGTGGGAGAGTGGAAGAGGGACCTTTGGTTATCCCTTGAATTAACGAATGTTCAAGTGTGATGTATACACAATTGCTTTGTTTCAATGGGCCTGTGACTTTTTTAGAAGCAAATGGAACTAGAAATACAAGAGTTGAAGCTATAAGAGGAACTTGTTTGGGCCTCCTCCATTGTCAAGGACCCTGCTTCTCCAATCGGACAATGTCGGACACACAGTCCTCTATAACTTAGGGCAATGTATTGAATCGAGTTATTGAGGTATAGAGGAATGGGGCATGAACTAAAACCTGCATGAGGATCAATTGAGCAGTCTACGGATATGTGTCACTCGATTGGTGATGGTGTCGAGCATCGTCCCGTTGTTGGCCAAGCCGACATCCGAGCTTAGTCTTCGGGTGAACAATGTCACCCCAATTAAGCTTAATTAATTTTCAAGCTTCTTTTTATGCAACAATTGACTACAATTGTGCGTTTCTTAATTTACTCACTTGTAAGTCTGCTTACCTTCCTGATTCGATGCTGACATGGTTAAATGTCCAATGAGATACTCGACTACATGCAAGTAATTTACCTACATACAAATCAACTGAATAATGCAATTATGAGTGAAGCAATTCGTGAGATGGGTAGACATAACATGCTTTTGAACGAATCACTTCTCAATTGCCGTGACCACTTCCCGAACTTAAATCGTGGGGTGTTGTATTGCATCCATGATCAGCGAATATAAACCCATATTGATCGTAGCTGGAATAAGTTAGAGTTGCATCGGGATGTGGGCAGTGGATCGTCTCTAAGCCGACAACCTTTCTCCAACCTCAAGTCTACGCTTGGAATTACTGTCAAGAGTATTTCCAGCAATCACTGACCATGTCCCTGACTGTCTTGGGGACACCCAGGCTTGGCTCATCCACCGCCAGTGGTACTCGTTACGTGATACCCATGGACAAGTCCACCCGGACAAGCGGTTATGCCTCTGTTCTCTTTCCATGGACACTCGGGATTTGGAGTCATGGGATTTAATTAAAAGGGCCGAAAACTTGTATAGCTCCCCGCATGTTTAAACGGTTTAGAGCATGCAGTCCCCAGATTATCCCCGCGTTATGGTCGGGTCATGCGAACCCTCACCCGTTTTAGTCACGTATTTCCGTCAAACCACCAGGTTTTACTCTCTTGGCATTGCCAAATCTTCTCTTTTTTTACGTACTTACCCTTCCGGTGTTTAGCCAGCATGTAGGCGAAGGTCCGTCGGTATGCATCGTAATTGGATCGATGTTGAGGTGAGGAACTTTTATGTACCCAATATATTGGGTATTAAGAAAAGATGACGTCCAGTTTAGGGTGTCATTAATAAGTAGTCTAAGCTCTGGTCTACAGTGGACTAAAATAACCTAATATGACCTACACTGACCTAGTTATTTTGTCTCTTATGCTTGGACGGCCAACCTTTTTGGTACCCCATTCGGCCAAGGGAATCACAGTCCGTATAACTACGACATTGAATCTCATGTTCAGAGTTTAGACTTAAGCAGGCAAGGATCATGACGGTCGGTCCGAATGAAGACACTGATGATGGGATGAATTGCCTAACTCGACCAACACGATGAGATGCAAGACCTTGGATATGAGAGCTTGGCTCACGATCTCGAGTATATAATATGAGATGATCGACCATGTCTTTGTACAATTCCAAGGGCTCAATCATCCAGTCATCATTCACTTCATACTTCACAATGTGGTCCAGTCTTCTCCTCCTAGGAGGTGTCTCCATGAGCATCGCCAACCCAATTGCTCGACAAGATGCCAATCCTCCCTACCGAAACAAGACTCTCTGCATCGACAAGCGTGTCGATGACTTGATGTCCCGCATGTCCCTCGAGGACAAGGCTGGTCAGATGTTCCACGCTCGTACCGTCGTTGTCAACAACACCTTTGATGAGACCATTGAAGGATTTGTCACTGACAAGCGCATCACTGCGTATGTTCTGAGTGGTGGTGTCAATGATGTCCGCGGTGTTGCGAACTGGTATAACAAGCTTCAGAGACTTGCTCTGAGCACACCTCTTGGTATTCCCATCACTATCTCTTCCGACCCTCAGCAGTAAGTTACACTTCTCCTTTCAGATTTTACATGCTAATTGACATGTTTAAGTGGATGGACGGATGAGAATGCTGTTTCCGTGGTTGCCCAAGGCTTCTCTAGATGGACTGAGCCCCTTGGTCTCGCTGCTATTCGAGATCCCCAACTTGTCCGTCAGTTCCACGATATTGCTCGAGAAGAGTATATTTCCGTTGGTATTCGACAGGCTCTGCATCCCCAAATCGACTTGGCTACTGAGCCTCGGTGGGGCCGCATCACGGGTACCATGGGTGAGGATGCCAACCTCACCAGCGCCCTCGTCGTTGAGGCTATCAAGGGTCTACAAGGCGACAAGATCGGTCCTCACTCCGTTATTGCTACAACGAAGCACTTTCCAGGCGGAGGTGCTATGGAGAATGGAGAGGATTCTCATTTCCCTTGGGTAAGTCAAGTTCCTTGTGTTGTGGTCGATGTCTAACAATGAGCAGGGCAAAAACGCAACCTACCCCGGTGACAACCGCGAGTATCACCTGATCCCTTTCAGAGCTGCTATCGCTGCTGGAACTAGACAGATGATGCCCTACTACTCTCGTCCCATTAACACTTCATGGGAAGAGGTCGCATTCGGCTTCAACAAAGGTGTTGTCACCGACCTTCTCAAGGAGGAGATGGGCTACGAGGGCATCGTCGTTACAGATTGGGGCATCGTCAGCACCCGATTCTGGGGCCTTGAGGAAGCGACTGAACTCGAGCGTGCTCGTCGTGTTATCGAAGCCGGGTGTGACATCTTCGGTGGCGAGACCAAACCCGAGCTCATCATCGAGCTCGTCAATAAGGGTCTTGTCTCAGAGTCTCGCATCGACGAGTCTGTCCGTAAACTGATGAAGGAAAAGTTCGAGCTTGGTCTCTTCGACAACCCCTTCGTTGACGTTGAAAGATCCGTTCGCATTGCTGGAAACGATTACTTCAGCCGGCTTGGAAACGAGACTCAGCGCCGCGCTTTCACTATGCTTACCAACAAGGATGACATTCTTCCTCTTCCTCTCGCTGCCCTTGATGCCAAGTTTTACGTTGAGGGTATGGAAGCAGAAGCTCTTGAGCAACGCAACCTCACCGTCGTCGACAACCCCGAGGACGCGGACTATGCTTTCCTCCGCCTTGCCTCACCTTTCAAGCCCACCACCGCCCCCGGTCTTCCCGCCATGATCAACAACGGCAGCATCGAATACAACTCTACCGAAAAGGCTCGCCAGGCCAAGATCTACGCGACTCTACCTACCATCGTAGACATCCGCCTTAACCGTGCCGCTGCGATTCCTGAAGTTGCTGAGAACGCTGCTGCTCTGTTTGCTAGCTACGGCAGCAGTCACGATGCCTTCCTCGATGTTATTTTCGGCACTGATGGTTGGGGTCCTGAGGGACAGTTGCCTTTTGGTCTGCCAGTTTCTCAAGCTGCTGCTGATGCGCAAAAGGAGGATGTGGCTTTTGATGGAGAGCTTTTGTTCAAGTATGGACATGGATTGCGGTATAAGGATGTTTGTGAGAGTTCTTAGTGGTAGATGAGATGTGCGATGATAATGATGTAGCTTACCCTGAAGGGCTTGATATATGAATTGGTTTTGTATCACCGTGTTTGAGAACTATTGTGACTTGAACATCAGAGGTATCGCGTGTTTGCCGACAGGGTATTAGAAGAATTAGCTAAAGAGTCTAAGATATGAAATGATTTAGATAACTCTTTACGTTACCGTTACTTTAGACCAGTGGTTACGATTCTTTTCTCACCTAGTGCCACGAAATCCTAGGAATGTCTTCTCCTACCCGGTAGCCCGTCTACATGAACCGTATATTGAACAATTTGTTCAACGTCATATTCTGATTCCAACACTCAAGACGTATGGAGTGGCCTAGCTACTTTGTCTTCTATGCTCTGATGCCACGGTATCAGAACTCGACAGCGCCGCAGCAGCGCCTCATCCACCGACGGAGGTATGACTGAAAGTACTGAGGGTGAGGAGATCGCTCCAACTGACGATACCGTCAATAACTCTGATACCATCAATACGCCTAATGCTCTCATCGATGATACTGGTGACAAGCACGCAGCTAGGCTTGCTTCTTTACCCCAATAAGGTTGCATAGTTTGATGTCTTAATCATGCCGTAGGTTGCAAGTCATACAAGGCGAAAGCAGACATCACTTTCAATCTAAAATTGTGGCAATTGGGATGGTCTGCCTTGAACAGTGACTTTCCTGGGTTTAGACCATGAGTGAGACGACGCGCGACATTGCTGCAGACAATTGACTCAATTAATTGTCCAATTTCGAAACCAATCAAACAATAGGAGAAACAGTCTAAAGCGTCTGAACATTGTTTCACAATCTCCGAGGCGACTGGCCAATGCTGCTATGACAACTAAGCCTATGCCTGCAAGCAACCCCTTCTTAAATGAGGCCAGAAAATAAGTGAGAGACTTGCATCCATTGCAGAATATCTCGGCAGAATAGCCCGGGATTTCTAGAAAAATTGCTGTACAAATGCAAACACATAGCGGGGATAACATCGGGCTTTAGCCATTGTTGAGACCAATTCTCCGAGCCACATTCACATGCAGGGGAGGGAAAAAAGAGAGTGTCAAGTCCCAACAAAAGGATACACTCGGCACTACCGGACATCACGTGATCGCAAATGGTTCTGTTTCTTCTAGATTCTGTTGACGCAAGCCCCCTGTCAATCGCAAGCAGAGCACAGGGATTGGATGCAATCAGTGCAAGCCCTGCCGGACTGACAGTTGTTCCGCCCCGGATGCGGCGAACCCCGGTCAGCGGGAGACGGAGCTAGGATGGTAGATGTACTTGACATCCATCCAATCCCATCACCACAAACCATCTACTATTCTTGTACTGTACACTACTAAACCACACCCTTTCGCCATTAGCGGGCGACGCCTCTTCGCTTGGAGAATCTCAACTTTGCATCCAATTTTGTCCCTTCCTTCGTCTGTACACTCTGTTCTTTCGTTTTCTACTCTACAACTCTCCAACTCGACATCGATACACCACCAACACCTTGCGCCGACATTAAGAAATTATACGCTACTACCGTATCCGCCACTTCTGAACCTTCATCCACTATCCACCACAGCTCGCCATGAGCGCCTCCTCCAACGTCGCTCGTAGAGCGGTTGCCCGGAACCCCTTGATGGGAAATGGTGAGCACCGCCTTTTTCACCGATTCTTGTTGTCTTCTGTGCTAACCCACCGAAGCCCGGGCCCTCTCTCGAGGTGTTACTCCTGCCATTCTTGGTCGCCACGTCAGTCGACATGCCAAAGTCCCCGCCATCGCTCTATTGATCCCGCGGTCAATGAGTACCGATCATCACCGACCCGATCCCTCCAGCTCTGGCCCACCCCCGGGCTTCAATGCCGAGCAGGCTAAGAAGCCTCTCCCCAAGGATGCCAGCGGTTCCATGGTTGCCAAGAAGGAGGACAAGATGCTTGAGAAGAATCCCAACGAGACCTCAGTCCTAAAGCCTGCTGATGCTGCAGCTAGCCCCAAGGCTGGTACAGAACAAGTCGTGGGTACCAACGAGGGTGTGATGGAAAAGTCCGATGCTGCTCAAAAGGCCAAGGAGGAGAAGAAGCTCACTCTCTGGGAGAAGGTCAAGAAGGAGGCTCACCACTACTGGGATGGATCTAAGCTACTCGCTGCTGAGGTCAAGATCAGTTGGAGATTGGCCCTCAAGATGGCGGCCGGATACGAGCTCACCCGTCGTGAGAACAAGCAGCTACAGCGAACGGTCCAGGATCTCGGTCGATTAGTGCCTTTCTCCGTCTTCATTATCGTGCCCCTGGGTGAGGCACTTCTACCCCTCGCCCTCAAGCTCTTCCCCAACATGCTTCCTAGCACGTTCGAGGGACAAAAGTCAAAGGAGGCCAAGGCTACTCTCCTCCGATCAACACGTAAGGAGGTCAGCGAATTCTTGAGACAAACACTCGGCGAGGGTCTACCACTCAGCCAAGCAACAACACAAAAGGAAGAGTTCTCCAACTTCTTCCGCAAAGTGCGCGCAACAGGCGAGACACCTACTGCTCAGGATGTTATTAAGATTTGCAAGGCTTTCCGTGATGATCTTACCCTCGACAACCTGTCAAGACCTCAGCTTGTGTCTATGTGCAAGTACATGAACCTCAGCACCTTTGGAACTGACATGATGCTGCGATACCAGATCCGTCACCGCATGCGTCAAATCAAGCGCGACGACAAGGCCATTAGCTACGAGGGCGTTGACAGCTTGACCGTTTCTGAGCTCCAGGCTGCTTGTGCTGCTCGTGGTATTCGAACACATAGTGTCTCCCCTGCCCGTATGCGAGGCGACCTCCAGACTTGGCTCGACCTCCGTCTCAAGGAGGGCGTCCCCTCAACACTCCTTGTCCTGAGCAACGCTTACATGTACGGCCAAGGCTCCGGTGAGGGCCACAACCAGGTTGAGGCTCTTATTGGTGTCATGTCTGCTATTCCCGAGGAGCTGTACCACGAGATCGAGCTTGAGGTTCACAGCGCTGAGGGTGCTGCCACTAACAAGCAGCGACTCGAGGTTATCCGAGAGCAACAAGAGCTCATTGAGGACGAGGCAGAGCAGGACCAGGCTAGTCAAAGCTCCGGTTTCGCCACTCCTCGTGACACAGATGATATTGACGAGAAGGAGGAGAGACTCGCTCAGGCTCAAGCTGAGGGTCTCGGAAAGAAGCAAGTTAGCGAGATGCTCGAGGCAGAGATTGAGTTGAACAAGGCCGCCGAGACTGCCAAGTCACTAGAGCAGGAGATCCAGGCCAGCTCTGGTTCGTCCAAGGAGCAGAAGTAGAGGGTGATTTGAGGAAGAAACTAGCCATTTGGCTTTATGTACCATGACTTGGGAGTGTTGTTTCATATGTATGACTGTATGGGATGGTATGGCATCAAGGCGGGATGGGAAAGGCGCTGTATCAATAACTGGGCCCAGCATTGAGAGGACCAGTATTACTTGTTTGGGATAGACCACTCTCGAGGCTGGGAAGCAATAGATTCCACTGAATGATTTTCTGTATATATAATTTTCTGCATTGAGCGTGAGCACTTTTGGTCTCAATTGGTGTGTCCTTGAACTGTCTGCTAATTTAATTGATGCCTGTGAGACCCTTGGATAAGCTGCGTCATCGTTTGCGGACGTAGATCTTGATAGAGGGGTACTTGAGGGGAGATTAAGAGTCGTCACTACAGCCACCATAAGTGGAAATTAGAAGTCAGTAAATACTCTGAGAGTTGCCCAAGCTCAGAATAAAATAGAAGTATTTTTCTGAAATTTCAAAGCATCTACATCTCTGTCAATCTCCTTCTCTCTGTAAGCTTTCAAGCCCCTCTCTATCTAGAAGTGGTCCCTGCGCCACATCTATCCCAGCTCCCCACGTCAACTTACCACTTCCACTCACTTAGCATCCTCCAAGCTTCAACTCCCGCCAACTCCGCCCACTTTCACCTACCTTGACCTCACCACTCCTCTCGACCTACAACGTTCGCAATCAATTACCCTCGCTATAACGTTGCGACTTGACAGATTGGTCTCGCGCTGACTGCAATGACGGCAATGGAACAACAACAAGATGACTTCTCAAACGTCTCGTGGAGCGAGCACGTCCATGATCAACAGGCTCGCGCTGTACCGCCCGCTGAAGAACCTGGGCATGATATGAATGCGCCTGGTACTGGCCTTGAAAGAGATGCCCCGTCTTTGGGCAACGAAAAGCTGGAGTGTACTGTTGATACGCCTATCAAGGAAAATGATGGCACCAAGGATGCCTTTGTCTCCTACCTCATCACCACAAACGTACGTACACCCCGTCAGTGTTATATGCAACGATGCTTACAATTATAGTCTACCTTCTCCTCCTTCGCACGCTCAACAACCACCGTCCGCCGTCGCTTCACAGACTTTGTCTTCCTCTACAAACAGCTTACCAAAGAATACCCCGCCGCCGCCGTCCCTCCTCTGCCCGATAAGCAGCGCATGGAGTACGTCCGCGGCGATCGCTTCGGCTCTGACTTTACCGCTCGCCGCGCCCATTCTCTCCAGCGCTTCCTGATCCGTCTGTCCCTCCACCCTACGCTGCGCCGTGCCCCGATCTTGCACACTTTCCTTGAAAGCCCTGACTGGAACGCTACTATGCGCACTCGTGGTTCGCGCGTGAGCTCTGCCAGCGACCCTGGATCTGCGGGTGTGTTTGACAACTTTGCGGATACTTTTATCAATGCTTTTACGAAGCTGCATCGTCCGGATCGTCGCTTTTTGGAGGTCAAGGAGAAGAGTGATAAGCTTGATGATGATCTTGGACATATTGAAAAGGTCATCGCTCGGGTCGCTCGGCGTGAGACAGATCTGGAGGTGGATTTGCGTGACCTGGCAGAGCAGTTCCAGAAGCTGATCCCTCTTGAACCCCACGTTGAGCCTGCGGTTCATGGCTTCTCTGCATCCATCGAGGACACAGCGAGTCACCTGCGAAAATTAAAGGACATTACCGACCAAGACTACCTCGGATCTCTACGAGACATGCAAGCCTACTCCATCGCCCTCAAGAACCTCCTCAAGGCCCGCGAGCAAAAGCAGCTCGACTACGAACAACTTATCGAATACCTCAACAAGTCAACAACAGAGCGCGACACTCTCCAATCTGGTCACGGCGGCGGTTCTGGTGCAGGAAGCTTCCTCCGCGCCAAGATCGAAGACGTCCGCGGCGTAGACCACGAGCAAGCCCGCCGCGAACGCACCCGCAAGTTAGAACTCCGCGTCGAAGAGCTAACCCACGAGGTGGAAAGCGCACGCAAGACGAGCGACATGTTTGACGACGAAGTAGTCAAGGAAGTAGCCGACTTTGAACGCATCAAGAGGATCGAGATGAAGTCGCAGCTGGGTGGGCTTGCGGATGCGCATATTGAGTTTTATGGCGAGGTGGCGAGCATTTGGGAGAGATATGTGGAGGAGATGGAGAAGGAGGGTATTACGAGCGCTTAGATCAAGCAAGCGAGGGATTGAGGTTTATGGTAATGGCGTTATAGGATATGGCGTTTGGTATGGCAAAGATGAGATGAGATGGACGAGGGATGACTGATTAAGTAGCTAGCCTGAATAAACATTCCACGACTGTTTGACTGATCAACTGGAGGAATATACTGACCATGAATGCAGTATTTAGGTTATGAAGAATACTGGCTGAGATGCCACAAACCTTGCTAACCTATCACCTCTTTTACACTCCTTTGCGATCGCCCTCACTGATTGGAATCACTGCAATGAAATGTAACATAAATCTCGACATTGAACCAAACGCCCATCCAAGATCTATTGACTAAAGACAATATACCAACATATTTCAAGTTATGAACTCCGCTGATCCATGCAAAAAGCACTCACGCAGTTTTCTGACTTCATGTCCAGGCTTGCTGTGCCTTATTCAACCTCCATCTCAACGTCTACCACCAAGAGGTCTTCTTTCGTTTCTATCCTCGTCGGTGCTGTCGTCATCACTTTCACTATCGTCGCTATCATCACCAACAGCATAATGCTGAGTATCATCGCCAGCAAGTCTGTCACGCGATGGCTCACGGTTATCGCGGTAATCCTCGAATGGCTCCTCGTCGCTACCCTCGGCAAAGGCATCATATAGCTCTCCACCTCGGGTCCTGCGGGTCTTGTTGCCGGTAGTTTTCTCGCCTGCGTTGAGAGGAGCCTCTTCCTCATCGATGAGCTCAAATTCGTAGGTATTGTGGGAGCTGTTGCGGAGACGACGACGACGAGCGATCCAGAAGTATACACCTAGACCGATGCAGAAGGCTCCGATGAAACCGACGGCTCCGTAGATCCAGATCTGTGCCTTCTTTGAGGCGCCGAATGTTGGAAGCCAAGATACCCATGAAGATGAAGCTGTGGATGATTCCTCGGCGGAGCTTTGGGTGCTTGAAGGCTCTTCCTCCTCGGTATCGCTGGGTCGAGCAGGCTTGGTGGGCCGCTCAGGATGGTCGGAAGGATGATCAATCAAGGTAGGCTTGGTAGCGGGTGGTGCTGTTGTTGTGGAAGCGGGGATTGAAGTAGTCGCTACGATTTTATCATGGTCGTCATCGTCGTTTGCGTTAGGCATAGGAAGTAGAGTTGCTTGGTCTGCGTCGATAGCCTCACCCCAAAGCTTCAAGCGCCAGTCGGTGAATTTGCCCTTGAATGAGTTCTTCTCGGTGTCTCGAACAATAATGGTCCACTTGCCAACACCGGACTCTCCCCTAAGAATTGTTAGAAAGGTCACATCAGAGAAACAAGAGATACATACCAGTGGGCGACACTCATAAAGGTCCAGTCGACGTATCCAGCCTCCTTGGCGTCACTCCTTCGAGCAACAGCAAGATGACTGACCACATTGTCAGGGCTGATAAGATCGACACTAAGATCTCCACGTCGAGTGTGTTCAACGTTCATGGTGACAGTAACATGTTCCACGCGAGCCAAGTTGGACTGCTTGAGCATGTCCTTGGTGACATCAAGAGTAACAGTCAAGCCATCCCGACCCTCTGGAATCGCCTTCTTCACATGGATCCAAGGAGAAAAGTACCACGATTGAGGCTTGACCAACTCCCAATCCTTGGCTCTTTCAACCAGAGCCCATGAGTCGATCTTGCCGTATCCAAAAGTGTGACTGAACTTCTTGCCGATTGTGGTGTTCTGTTGGTTGGCCTCGTCACCATCGATAGGAAGCGCGGTATCCATCGCAAGATACTGGAGGTCTCTCCAAGTAAGATCAGGGCGGACTTGAAGGACAAGAGCAAAGATACCCGCAGCAAGGGGGGCGGCAGCAGATGTACCACCGTGAGCCTTGTAACAGCTGTTCTTTCCAACATCGGTTGTGTGCTGATTATGTTAGCCAAAGTAATTTGCATCTGGAAAAAGAACCTACAATAGCATCACCACTTCCACTGCTGTAAGTGACGACCAATTGAGCAGAGCATTCCTCGGAATAGTAAGGGTGAAGTCCAGTTCGGTCGACAGCTCCAACCGTGATACTGTAGATAGAGTTGGTGTATCCATCAAAGTTGCAGTTATCACCCTGGCCGGCACCATTTCCACTGGCAAAAACATAGATAGAACCCTTTCCACTGCGTCCCTTTTGAATCGCCTTCAGCATCGCTCGTCGGATGACAACATCAGGCGCTTCCATAGTCTGACCATCATCGGCAGGTCCCCATGAGCATGAGTAAATGTGGTTGTCGTCGTACTTGTACATGAGCGCTTCCGCTTCGTCGGCGTCGCTGATGAGCTTGCTGAGAATACGCAGACCGGCGACCTTTGAGTCGTAGGCGACACCAACACCACAAACATCATTTCGAGCAGCCGCGACCTCGCCAGCGCAGCGGGTACCATGTCGATCATCATCCAAGACAGGGGCAGGCTCGGCGTCGTTGTCGTTGAAATCCCAAGATCCCTCGGCGAAGTAGTTGGGCTTGAGATCATCGCTGTTCATGTCGAGACCATCGTCCACCACCGCCACAGTAACGTTCTTTCCAGTGATGCCTTCCAACCAGAGACCGGTCACATTAACGTCATGGCCGGGCTGCAGGGGGTTCAAAAGATGCCACTGTTCCTTAAAAATGGGATCCTGAATATCCAATTGTTTCATGATTGTTTCTTGATATGCCGCTAGATCTTGAGCTCTGGCATTGTGGCGGTCCCCTAGAAAAGGCAAACCTCTTGGAGCTGAAGGAACGACGTCTCGCTTGAAAAGGTGCTGTCGTGCTTCTTGCTTCTTCGACAATAGAATTCCATCAAGAGGATCAGAGCCACCCAGGTCTCGTTTCCGCCTCTTGCGCTCTGTAATATGTCTTGTAACTATATCGTGGTCGGCTTTGGAGGCACGGAAAACGTGGTGGTCGTCAAGCGCACCAAGCTGGCCCTCGTGAGCGAGTCCAAGTCGGTTGGCGACTTGGTCGGGGGTCGTTGCGCTATCGAGATGCAGGACATAATAATCGTTGGCCGCGTAGTCTCGTGTAGTTTTGGAGCCATGAGCCAAAGCCGTGAAGCTGGCCAGGCTCAACAGTGAAGCGATCTTCATGTTGATGCAAAGGACGGAACCCTTGCAGCGCAAAGGAAGGTGCGAGGAGGTGAGGAGCTAATTTAAAACATCCAGGGTAAGGTCGACAAAGAACGAATCGATAACTGAAGAGAAATCAGTTCCTGAAGCGAGAAAGCAAAGTTGGGTCGAAAGTCAAAGTGTCGGGGTTGCCACGCGAGCTTGAGGTGGGCTTGAGGAGATCAAGAATGCTACTGCGCTTGGTACGACCAACTTAATTGTCGGCGCAGGTCGCACAGCGGTATGCCAGGCGAAAACCGTTATAACCGTACCTATGAAGTTGAAGAGAATGAGGTTGGTTCGGGTGCGCGTGTTCAGAATGAAACTTTTGAGGAGTACAAGGTGAAAATGGAAAAGGAACAAAGAATTGGATGCCGATGGTGATGTCGTGGCCTCGAATGGCTACAAGGCAGGTACCGCCAAAGTTCCTGACCAAAATAGGGGACCTGCACTGGAATTACTGGGGTGCACGGCCTAAGAAGGCTTTAACTGCGCCACAAAGTGGGTGAGGCCAGATGGTCAATGCGATAAGAGTTTCGATCATGTATTTTCGCTCTGGTATGGAGAGGGATCGACGGGCTGAAAAGTCTTTAACATTGAACTTTAATAGTATCATTCCTTCTCCTCTCGTTTGGTTCTCTTCTAAAATTGAATCGCAGGTCTTGTAATTGTACTGCCTATAATAGAGACACAGTCATCTGTTCAGATCCTTCCCAGCCACAGCTCCGCCACTCCAGACAGATCTCAAACACTAAGAACCGAGAATAGACCAGATCTGGACCCGTGCCCAGCAATCTACGGCCTAGACTGGACATCAATAAGCGGCTCAATAGTGGCACGGTCCTGAAACAAGAGGAGCACGAGGAAGTTCCCGTTGAGTGTGGTTGCCAAGACAAGATTTGCAATAATTATAAGCTTTTAAATTAATTCTAAAATCGCTCTAATAGATCTTCCTCCAATCTACCGCTAAACGCCTTGAATCCATGATATGGTACGTCTTCATCATTATGAGTCTTTATAGCGACTCCTCCTTGTGGATCTCAATACCGGGTGGTGCTCCTGTAAACGCCTTGCATTGCGCGTACACCACGAATTGCGCGCCCACAAGACCGCATGTCATGACGATACGAGGTCCAAGTCCAGTAAGAAGCAATCTCTTTGGTCCGAATTCTCGGGCAAGTTGGAACATGCGACTTGTTGCACCCTGACTCTTATCACCAGCGCCCTTGTTGATGGCGGACAAAAGGGTATCCGCAGGGTGAGAAAGCACAGCAGCTGCAGCACCAGCAGTGACACCCGAGGTCAACTCTACTCCTGTCAACTCAAGTTGTGTGAGCTTCTCCTTGCGCTCAGGACCCATGGCGCGGAAGATGACTTCGTTGACAGCCTCGTGGACGGAGAATTGACCAACGGCGAAAGGGATCTGCTTGAATAAGAGCGGCACGAAACCCGAGTAGAAACCCTTGAAGCCCTCCTCGCGGGCCATCCTTGCGAAACCTGAGAACAGGCCATCGGCGTATCCTTTTTGCGAAACGAGTCGAATACGTGTAGCTTCGAGCGGGCAGAGGAGAATATCAGCGAAGAACTCGGCCGATGCACTGGCAGTAAGATAAACGCCTGTTCGGTGGTCGACAGCCTTCTCGGGACCTCCAAGCATGGAGATGTACTTCTTCTTGAAGTATTCGTAGCCAGCGAACTTGGCACCGCCCTGGACGAGATAACCGACAGCCGTGGGGCCAAAGCCTGTCAACAGCGCTGAAGCACCCTCTTTGGCGACGATGCTGCGACCGGCCGAGAGCATGTTGTACCCCTTCAAGGCATCGTCGACCTGGATTCGAGTCTTTACGACATCAATTGGCGTCACAGCCTGGGGATGTTAGTTTGCGATCATTCGCATGTGCACGCGACACTTACACCATGAGTAGATGTCGCAGCGAGGGCGCCTGCGCCAAAGAACTTGACATAATCGCTGAAGGTGAAATTGGGCACTTCTGACTGTTTGGCCGCCATTGTGAATCGTTGTGTACAGGAATTACTATTACTTTGTTTGGGTTGAAATGCGCGTTTGGGTGGTTTTATGTTTTACCTGCAGTTGATGACGTCGTTCCGTTAATACCGAGGGACCTGCTCTCCAACCTTGATCTGGGAGGTCCGATTGTGCCGTCATCGGTCCGCTTTGACGTTGTTGGCGCTTTCTAGTTCGTGTTTGTCTTTTTGAATAGATAGCATAATGATTGCTTAATTTTTAGATGTCAGCTATTCTTTCTTTGGTAGGATTTTCTAGCTTTGCTTTCGGGCTGCCCGGGCTTTGCTGCTTTGCTTGGCTGCCGTGAGACCTTCCATCGGCGGGCCGGAATGTAGTGGGGCTGCGATTCGGCACCGAGATATCGGCTTCTTGACGGAAGAGCGAAGTGACATCAGAGCTGAATGAGCTCGCTCGATTTCGCGGCCGAACATGTGCCATGCGTGACCTAATATCGGATTCCTTACCTCGGATTCTTCGAACTCTGCTAACTCCTTATAGAGTTCAAGACTCATCATCCCGTTACAGTAGATGTGTCGGATGACAACGATCAGGCAATCGATGCCGGTACTCTACTGTATTCCATCCCACAACGGAGGATAGTTGGCAAGGTAAGTGGCAGTAGCTTCTCCAATGAGCTTAAAGTTGTGTACTTGTCGAATGTCGGAGGATTCCATTCTGGTTGGGTATGGTGTGGAAGAGTAGAGGTTTGTGTTGTGTAGAGGGAGAATCTTGTTTAAGTGTCCGCAGTTGCTGTTTGTATGTTCATGTGGGTGATAGAAGATGTTTGGTCGAGGATGTTTGATAGAAGATGTTGCCAGAAGAAGATATTCGAGATTTGGGCCAAGGTGTACCGCGAAAAGGCAACAGAGAACTGTCGACATTTGCTTTCTGAGAGCACGCCAGATGCTCGTGATTAGCTGCACAGGTGGTCAACCAAGGTAATGGCAAGTAACTTGCAATACACATTACCTTAAGGAACCAAGGGTAGGCATTCGTTTCTTCGATAGTATGCATCCGCATCGTTGTGCCGGTATTCGTGTCCTAAAAGTCCAATAGTTAGTGAATAGCCCTCAGTAATCCAATGTCTCCCAAGGGCAGAGGTTCACGTAGCAATAGAAACAGTCCAGTCACTTTCATCAAATAAAATGTCTGATTAGCAATGTAGTAGTTGTATTGGATAGTATCTGTAGTGTTCCTTGATCCTCCTTCAAATGAACACTGTACACTAGTCTGAGTTGTATCGATTAGACTCTGCCGCCCTCGAGAAAAGCTATCTTCGCATTTGCCTCGCACAACTGATTATAGAGCTCGGTGTTACTTTGTTGTACGTTCCCAAGCGTCGTAGCCTGATTTGCAAGGTTGTGCTCGAGTAAGGCGATGTTCCGGCGCAGTTGCTCGTTCTCATCGAGTAGCGGCTCTTTGGAAGAAGATTTGGCCTCTAGCGCTTGCACTCGTTCATGAAGTTTTGAAGTCACGGTCTTTTTGACCACAGTGCTAGCCACGATCGGCTGAAGTGCATCAAGCCCAGCTCTGAGACGGTCTTGACCCCGTTCGAGACGGTCCAATCGATCTAGAAGCGGCTCGGCAGGAGGTGACCAAAGACGGGAAGGAGAAGGAGAACGCATAAGACTAAAGTTCGCAGCGTCAGGCGACGTGCTTCCATAGCTGGCAAAAATGTTGCGATACATTCGTCGCGACTGGTTAAGAACCGGAGACAGGCTCAGATCACGGCCTTGGGAAGGGAGCTCTTCCATCGCTGACGAGTCCTCAGAGCCACTTGTTGCGGAGCCCCTGTTTTGTTTCTTGCTAGGCTTGTTGGTTCGATCAACCTCGCCAGATCGCTTTTGTGGTAAGCTCATGGTAGACAGATTCTTCGAAACGGTTGCAGGCTTGCTTGAGTGTGTAGTAAGCTTGGTGATGGGAAATGTTGGGTATCGGTGTTGTATTGTAAGCTTGCTGATGTTGGTGGTAACTTGAATCTGTCGAAGAAGAGTTGCAGGAGTTGGAAAGGCATCCATGGATGAGTAGGTAGGAGCCTTGGCCGGCCGTGGAAGGTGCCGAGCCCTCAGTGCAATGACCTCGCTTTCATCACTTGGGCATAACAGCATCGGAAGTCGCACTGGACTTTGCACATCGAGCCTTCCAATCGAGTCTGAAGCCTCCGCAACTTCTCAGCAGTTGCCTCAGGAATGTATCCGTTACCGAATCTCAAACTCTCAATCGGCATCAAGTCTCGATCAACAGTCAGGTCTCTGCTGGAATTTTCAAGGTCGCCCTCGCCATGCCCTCAGGGTATCAGAAGAATCAGCCCTCAAAAGAATAAGAGATGAAATAATTTGGTCACTTTATGCTACTCTAGAGTAGCACTTATGTTACTTTATTATAGTAGTCTAAGCCTTAGAAGATAATTCTTATTCGATCATGTAATCAACACTAGGGAGGACTCCGCAGTTCACTTCATATTCTCTCCTCTTTAGGAACTGTAAGGCCGTTGACAGCATCAAGATCAAAGTCCATAACACGGATGAATCCATCTGTTTTGTTTGCCGGTTCGGCTAGTGCCAGTAAGACAGGAGTTTCTTCCACTGCAGTCTTTGGAGGACAAGTTCATAGCCCTCGCATAGGAGCTTCACTCCTGTCGGTCGGGTCATTTTGATGATGTTGATGAGAGGGAGAAGACAGGGGAGTTCTCCGCTGTAGCCTTTGGGATAACAAAATTATTGCCCTTGCAAAGGAGCTTCACTGCTGTCGTCGGTCAAGTTATTTTGATGGCGTTGATGAGAGGGAAAAGACAAGGAAGAGTTGAGATCAATGAAGGGGATTAATTTCTGCTGTCGGTGGAAGGTTGCTTAGGCCTCGATAAACATCTGCTGTCAAAGCTGAAACTCTTTAGCCTGGTCGATGTCAGTGGCCATCCTGTAATGCAGGTCTCATTCGACATTCAGGCGATTCGATCACATAATCAACACTCTCATTCACACTGTTTTTAGTACATATCAAAAGCGACATCACTGTGAGCTTCGCCCGAGATAGACTATACGCACGACTGTGCTAATCGATAGGAATTGATCATGACTTTAGAGTACAGCCTTTCATCTTCCAATTTTGACACGCCATGTCCATCAGCTGGTGTATCCTACTCAGAGTATGCTAAGCCCATAAAGTCCTTCTGTGTGATCAAGTAGAAGCCTCTTTCAGCAACTCGATTTCACTGTAGATCGACTCGAGCTCTTCAAACTTTGCGGTCAATTGAGATGACTTGCGATCGTTCTCGTCTACCGCTTTGAACAAAGATGAAAGCTTTTCGTTCTGAGTTTTGACATGTGCCTGGGAGTATATGATCCCGTTGAGCCAAGACGTGTATTCTTCGTTTAAAAGGTCGACCTTTGCTCCCGCAGAGTCACACTCTTCCAATAAAGTATAGAACTCTTGGTATAAGGATGCACGCTTCTGGTAGAGAGACGCAATCTTCTTCTGGCGGGCCAGAAGTGACGTCTCGCTCTCGATACGCTTGGTCGTTTGCTGTATCAGGGCGTCTATGGCGATCTGCTCGGCCATGTGCTCGGTGTTGCGGTCGCAAAACTCATCATGGTTGCGCTCTACATTGGTGTTAGTATTTTAGAACCAAATGCCCAGAGTTTCTGTACTCACTACTCATCGTGGGAGAGTTGGTGATGGAAAGATTCTATCGAACGTCGGTCGACTTCGTTCTGGTTGGATATGTTGTGGAAGAGTACAGGTCTGAGTTTTTTGTGTGAGCGGGGATTATCCAACTCATTCATGGATGCCTCAGCTAGCTGTGAATGACTAGTTCTTAAATGGTAGAGTGCTCGTTTGACAATTTCCTACAGCCGCCTTGCAGTGATACGGCAGCTCTGGCTCAAACCGGCTTGACATTCAAGTCAAGGCATGAGCAGACTTGACCCTCAAGCCAGAGAAAATTCTAGGAGTACTTATAATGAGGATAAGTAGAACAAAAAATTATAGGCATTTCCTTGTCAGTTATGCTGATGATGCCGGTGTTGCGTCTGGATACCTTTACTTTGATGGTCAAAGATGTACTCAGATCTATTGACGGTTAACACCACAACGTGCATGGAAAGCAAAAACAGAATATATAGCAAAGGTACCGCTATCAAGTGAAAGGCCAATATCTCCTTTTTTTATTGACATAATAACTAATCGGACTGCTTCCGATTATCTACCTGAAAGGTTCTCAATCTAGTGCCTTAATCCTTTATCCTAAGCACTATCCATAGTCTCTGTCACCCGCTGTTCAAGGCCAATACGAAGGCCGTTCCGAACACGAAATTTCCAGCAAATCTAAAGGAAGATGGGCCCAGGCCGAGAAATTCCTCTTCCTTGTCGGGTCATGCCACAATCCTGTACATTTCCACGTAGAAGTTGAGGACTTCAGCGGGCTGAGTTTGGTCTCCATTGGCCTAGTTACTGCCAAGATTCGCAGCAGTAATAGCTGGTGGTAGGAGCAACATCTTTGGTTCAGTCGGTCGGGTTGTGCAAGCGGAGGTCGACAAATAGGCGTGTCACCAGGTTGCTGTCATTGCGGTGGTCAAGCGCGAGTTTGCAAAGAGCGAAGCAGCTGGAGGACACGCCTGGCGGTTTCACAATTGTTTGAACCATTCTCTTCTTCTCAGCCTTTCTGTCGGTCTTGTCGTACTCGCTGTCGGATAGGCTGAGGATGAGAGCAACATTCGCCATCAGATGGAGGTTTTCCCGTCTCTTGTCTGGCTGCTGGCGTCGAGTGATCGCTGTATCCTTAAATCTGTCGACGGTATCGTTGCCGCAGTTGCCCAAAGAGACTGACTGGCGTCGGCCAGTGAGCTTATCTGTAGTAGCAGAAGGTATAGTGAGGAGCGTCGAGGGAAGTGGATATGTAGAGGTAGATGATAGTTAGTATCGAGACGTGGCTGGTAAATTCGCTTGTGTGTAGGGGTTGGTGGAAAGAAGACGCCCGGGAGTGTCAATCAAGCAACGGCGGTTTATATATAACTTCGTTGAAAGTACTCGTTGGGATGCTCTGCATTTGGATGTTCCTGCTTGGTCTTGGGGCCTCGTGTTGACAACATCATTAAGCAGGGGCATAAAACGTCCCATAGCAGCTTCGTGGACTTCTCCGAGTACAGTCATTGCTTTGGTAGTCGAAAGATTTCGCTCACGGCCTTGAGATACTTGCTCACATCATCTCCACGTTGTATCACTCCCGGCATATAGGAAATACCGATACTGTCATCATTGGAGACCATGATGGACATGATCCGATCGAACATGTCCACAGTGATTCCTGTTGTCGATGGAGGGCTAAATAGGCCTTGATGTACATCTGTTACCAGAGTTGGAACTCTTTGACCTGGTCACCGTCAGTGATTATCCTGCAATGCAGGTTTTAGTGAGCTTACGAGAGCGGAGGGGCTTTGTGGTCCGTTGTGGAAGTTATATATAATGCTTCTCATCCCGGTGGAGAGGTTTCGAAGTGTAGGGCTAGCGATCTATTGTATGTTATCAGTATGATGTTGCGAGACGAGGGAAAGATGTGTACCTTTTCGTATGAAGGAATATAGGAGTCGTCTGCAAACTGACGGTGCATCTTTCACAAATGGGTTTGGCCTTCTCTAGGCAATCTGCGTACTTGACTTGCCCGGTACAATCTCTTGTTCACAGTCGGCTTCCACACAGTTTGTCTTGATGCCGCCGTGGGTGGAAGCGACGTTGAGTATAGATGGCCGCGTATTGGATTGCAGTAACGAGTCGTACTATGCCATTTCGTGTATATAAGGGTGAACGATTCACTGAGTCAAAACCTGAGCGAAGCTCTTTGAGTATAGTATATGACTTAAGTCGTCAGAATTGGGGTCTTGTGCCCTTCCATGACTCGATCCATCGTCTCATTTGCATCTCGGATGGAGCAATAGCTCACATTTGCGGTTGCAAATACCGCTTGATCTGCTGATTGAGCTTCTTCCTTTGCAGGTGCTGCACAACGAGAGACGATGTACTAGTAAGATGAGTGCAAGGTAGTTCGATTGTTTAATTGACGTAACGGATTCGGGATAAAGGGCTGCGAATTGTATATATAGTGGAGTGGTGGTATCGCAGGCCATGTACTGACGAGACGAGACGAGACAGAAAGACCTCAACCGCCACGTCGGAACGCCCAGAGAGCCCTGGTGATAGCAGTGTCGGAAAGAATGTCGATGCTGTGTGTCAGCCATGAGTGGCGGTCATCGTAGCGACACACTACTGAGTATTGGATGGTAAAGACCAGTCTGACCACACCGCATACAGGGATGGACGAGCAGCTGGGTGAGAAGTTGACTGAAGTCTCTTGAAAACAGCCCCGGCTTCGACACATCACTATGCGGATTATGATATTTCAGGCCATGGAGTGACGAGATAAGCCACAACGGGGTTCGTCGGCGAACGGGAGACAGATCTTCCAGAGAGGCGAAAGCCAGGGATGACTTCGAAGAGTCATCTTATCCCAAGCCTCCTTCTCTGGGGAGTCCTCTCACAATCGATCAACCTCTGCCTCTTCTCCGGCAGTCCAAGTCTTATCAGGCTGTCTGTGTAGGAAACGGTGGCTCGCCATCGGTGCTTTCGGCTTGTCGTTTGCTAGGTGCCATGATAAATCTATTTCCCTTGTCAGTATGTCGATTGTGCTATGACAGATCTACTCACCCGGAGAAGCTGCCCAGAATCTTGATATATAAGAGTCCATGGTGCTCAACCTTCAGTTATATAATGTTGATGTGCACTGATTCAGTTCGACGTGAATGCATCTTGTGAGGCCGTATATAGAAGCTACCAGAGTTCATCAGGGTTCCAATCTCCGATGCTTGGCCAAAGGCTGGGGTTGAGTCAAAGCTAGAGGATGCAGGAGCAGCAATTGAGGGACAAGGGAAACCCCGGAGCTAAAGTTGCCTAAGCTGGTGCCTCGGGCGTGAGGGCCAGGGTTGGCCGTGTTGCTGCTATTGCTAGCAGCAGAGTTGAAGCTAGCAGGAGGGAAAGCACCTCCTGTTATTGGGGACTACTGCCCCCGCTAGCTAGCCAAGAGCCGAGCAAGAGTTTCCAAAGCCAGAGGCTGGAGGAGCGGCGGTGGAATTGGTAGCAGAAAAATTACCACTACTGGAGGTTACAGAGGCTCCAACCCCCAATGCTTGGCCAGAGCCCGAGCCAGTGCCGGGGTTGCCTCTACGGCTACCTCCACGACCACCTCAACGAACGGAGGCTCCTCGCATCATGCCTCCTGGAGTCAGGGCAACACGGGGCGCCCAATACGATGCTGCGAGCAGGAGCTCGGTTGGCTGAATCGCCGGAGGAGTTTAGGGCGTTGTCCGCTGAAGAATGGTTGCTTTGTGAGGCCATCGGGAAACTGCCGATACGTATATAAAGAGCAATTGTTGTTGCGTCGTCGCGGCTGTTTGTGAGCTTTGACGGAAACAAGTGGAATCGCGATGTTGACCTGGGTTGTATATAATAGGTGACAATCAGAGGCGGAGTGGCAATGTGTCGGAGCGCCGGATGGGGCAACGATGGATCTGCCATGTTCACTGCCCATGATAAGCCAAAGGTTTCGTAGTACCGGTGGTGGTTGAACTTCCACTTGATACCTGTGTGTGCCTATGTACCGCGTTGTTCGTGTTGTTCGTCGACCTCAATATCGGTACCTGCTTGCCATAGTATTCGATGCTGTTGAACACGACCCAAGAAAACTGTTATAATAGAGATGCTCATCGGTTTATCCTAGGCCGCAGAGCAAGGACAGGCTCGTATATATATATATGTGTGTGTGTGTGTGTGTGTGTGTTCAATCGATGTGGTGGGCGGTGCTGCTGTAGCCTCTCCCTCAAAGACCTTCTTGCACTGAGTCGACATTATGTCGAGAAGCATAGTGATGCCGGTCTCGACATACCTTAGTGACCGCCAAATCGGTACAGCCAGGTCTCCTAGAACTTTGGGCTGACCAGCCCGCGCGTTGCCCCGTTGAAGGACTGGGAGATGATCGCTCGCATCTGAATGGAGAGATCAGTGGACATCCTTCGAGTGTTTTTGGCATAGCTTCATATGGCGCATCTTGATTTCTGCCAGGAACGTTTTTGTCTTTCCCGTTCCCATCTCATTGGCGAGAATCATGTATGGAAGGCGGGATTCCATCTTCTCTACGACGATGTTGGCATCTAGGTTCAGGTTAGTAATGGGTTAGTAGGAATAAGAGTAAGAAGAATCTTGTCATGTAGATGATGAAAGGGGGAGGGGGGATAACAGGAATCTTATCACGTACGGGATAAGTATATTTATCATGTAGATGATAAGATTCCTGTTGCAAGGCTTAAAATGAGACATATACTTACCTGCAAGCTGATGTGGCCTTAGCTTCTGAATGTCATCGCTGTTGTACAGGGCAACTTGGCCTTCTTCATCGTGAATGAGACCAAAGTCTTCACAGATAGTGGCGAGATTCTGCGAGTCGGGTTGTCGTAATATCTGAATTTTGGTGATCTTGTAGATCAACCTCCACTTACCTGTACCGCGTCTTGGTTCTGTGCGACGTCCTGATATCCGTCTTCGATCGTATGCTGCTCAAATAATCTGGCTCTTCACCAGAACGTCCGTTCTCGGCTTTGAGGGCTAATATATAGTAGTGAAAAGGCCGAATTGACGACAATGTGAGCAACCGAGCTTGTTTGCGCTGCTAGGAGGAGCCAGCAGTCAGTAGTCAGACCTGAGGAAGATGAAGAGTCAAGGGGGCACCTACAATGCCGCATAAGACTGTAGCCTGCTAGCGATGGTATATGTGTCGCATGACCTTCGATGCAATGCGGCGCTGAAGAGTCAAGGTCGGATGGGAGCCGTCTGTTGTATATACTAAAGAAGCGAAAAGGACAATATTGGAGTATCTGTCAAAGAGAACGATGCACTGCCTTCCAAAAGAACGGAAGGAAGAAACAGTCGGAGCTGGAGCGGGAAAGGAAGGGGCATCGCCTCAGACGTGGAGGCAAAGGAAGTCGCAGTGTCGAGGAAGGAACAGAGAAGGAAGGGAATACTGGCTATTTATCCTCGAGACCAGGTGATCACCGATCTCGTCTCGGCGGCGTCCGACGCGGAGATGAGGATCGGGACTGTCTGCCTAAACAAGCTTTTGTCAAGATGAGATCACCGCAGCAATGTTTGATCAGGTCTTTGTCGTGAGCTTTGCCTTGTCGCTTAGGCATCTGCGCCAAATCGTCATTTGCTTCCAGTGACATCAGGGGCCTAGACCAAGATAAAGCGCGTTTTATTAACAAAGGCCACGATAAACGAATTGGCAATAGATTGATGGAGGACACTGGAGGATCTTTGGTCATGATTGTACAATGCGCAAGAGAGTCATGGTCGCAATCAAGCATCCGGATTGCTGGATTTGGCCCTGCTTGTGCAAACAAAACACCCACATTACCAAACATTGTGACATCACCCGGGGCTCAGGTTCTGTATACGATAGACGAATTTGGTGAATACATTCATGGTTTGGTGCGTGTGTATCTAGCAATGATTGCCTCTGCAGAGTGTGTTGACCTTCAGGAAGGATGCTTCCAGTTTGGCTTTTGTTGTCTGCTTGTCCTATCGGAAGCTCCCCGGCTCCATACTCCTCAAAGATTGCCGACACTCCTGTGTTCTGTCTTGTTATCTGTTGACGTATGTATTGTCGGATGTTCTCTTGGTGATCGGAGTCGTGTTTGATGGTTGTAAGGGGAGTGTGTATAGTACAGCTCTTGTTGGGATAGAAACGACATTGGCAATACACCTCCGGCTCCCCAGGGGGTGTATAGTCGCATTGAATGTTGCTTGATGATATCATTCCGAACATTCTCGTCTCGTGTGCGGTCGTTCGAACAAGTCCTTGACAAAGTAGCACTTATGTTCGGATCCTATGAGGCCACAACTGATCCGTCACGCTTTGGAGACTCTCCAGATCCTGGTCGCCTACTCACGACATCTATGCAATACTCCATTTGTTGGTAACCTCAGGAGAATGGATTCGAAGAAAGCTTTGTTGAAGATGAGCATAGAATCTGGGCGCTTCGTATGATGTGCTTCGCGATTCGCAAAACGTATCTAGCACAATATTAGACAAAGCGCTGATTCCCAAAGTGATGTAGTACCTTGCAATCGCCCGGAGTGATTACTTTTGCGGTCTTGGGCGAGTGTGCTCGACTTTGAAGCCACGCGCTGTCGATGCTTCAAACCCGTTGCAGCGGTCGCAAGCCCGCGGCGCGGCATAATCGTTGATTAGGCACTTCTCGTTGATGAATGGCAATGAAGGACCAGAAGTAAAAATGATCTGAAGCTGTTGGATGGTGTGACGGGCAGCACCGCCACGGGTAGGAGATGCATGAAGATTGGTTGATACGAATATTTTGAAGTCAATAGTTGAATGTTGGATCGAATGGTAACTCCAGAGCTCATACCAGTATGATAACCATTATGCCAAAGGCTGCGGTGATTCCCATGCGTATACTGCCATTACGTCGTCCTGTCGGCCGTTGGCACTGCAGCTGCCAGGGAACGGTACCAAGTTTTGCCCCAACTTCTTTCCACGAGCAAATTTCTCCTACATCTTAATCCTGCAACTCCTCCACAACAATCGACACCAGGAAGCCTACCACATACCACAATACCAGCAAGCGTCCGCCTTTATTGAACAACTGCCCATCATGAGTGCTCCCAGGCGACCATATCCTAGGTGGAAACCACATCCGCGGAGGAGCACTTTGAGGCGCGATGACGATGCTCTGAAGATTGCCAGTGCATGTCTCGATGCCTGTCCCAGACTCACGACGATGGAAACGGATGGGATTGCAGGCGTCTTCAACACGGAGGTACTCATCTCATCTCAACAGTCGGTGGCTGAACGTATCCTCGAAGACTTAGATGAGATGCACGGTTTCGACCATTACTCCATACCTGTTTGTGAGGACCTCAAAGTCCTCTGGAAGACGTGTCTACGAGTCTTCCGAGTATCACCAAACATCCTCCTCTCGGTGATCAATCATTTGCAATACGGAGAACAAAACAGCAGCACTTTCAAGGTCATCTTCTCTACCGAATTCAGCAAGTTACTGTCATCTTTGATAGTGCACCCGGCTTGGGGCTGTAACTACCGAAAGTTACTGATGGCTCTCCAATTCGCGGTCATTTGCCGGATTGAGAGCGGCGAAAGCTGGCCTCCAAGTCGGGACATATTCAATCACACAATCGATTGCTATACACTTGAGCTCCTGCGAGTAAGGTTCAACGAACTCGAACCTGGATCTATATCCGACAAGCTGAGGCAGGCTATCGCGTTGACCCCATTCAAGGAGGAGTTCCCGGCGTTTCTGCTGACGATTTCTGAGTATGTCAGTCAGACAGCCACCGACGTTGAGATCAAACCTTCATACTGTGGCCACCCAGCATACCCGGTGGAAACGAGAGACTTGAAGGCGATCGAGAAAGCACTCGATGACTACGACTGGACCAATGCAGCTTGGAGAATCAGCACTCGGCGCATCTGGGAGGCCTTCAAGATTGAACAAGGAAGAGGTATGACAGAGTTCCCGAACGGCGATCAGACAAGAGAATATATACCGTTAGCGATTCGCCAGATACATACCTACCTTAGGCTGGCAGGCGTTAGTCCCACAGAGAGTCCCGACGCGGATGCAGAAGGGACATATGCAGATGGCTGTGCTGAGTGGGATAACTCGGCAGTCCACGATGAGGAACCACCCGCTCAAGACCACGGCCCATCGTCTGCGGCTATTCCATCGGGAACCCTTGATACCGATGGTGATTCTCCTTATGGCGAAGTCCTTCCCACGATATCCGGGGCCATCAATTCTTCTAGTCGTCAAGGCAGTGCTGACAATAAGGCCTTGGGTCAACTGGACACTCGCTACAATGAACTCAGGACTAATAACAGTGAGCTCAGGGCTATTGTCGAGACACTTCAAGAGCGAGTTCAAGCTCTGGAAACGCCAGGGGAAGTCGACTCTCCCTCTATCGAGGCCTTGGTTGCTGAAAATGAGCGCCTCCGTCGACAGCGCAACGCTCTCAAGGCCCTGGCTAGACGTCAGGTCAGGGAGATTCAAGTCTTGCGTCAACAAAGAACCTAGTACTCTCGTGGGTCAGTTCAGGCAGACAGGAAGTTCGTCTCCATCAATACTGATGTAACCTTTATCTTCAGAAAAACAGGAGCGGGAGAAGGGTTGGGATTTTGTGACCTGTCGATTTAGACTCAAGTGAAAGTCCCTCAGGGACATCACTGTTCTTCCAGACCCAGCTAGGTAAATAATAGACAAAATGTCGTCAAGGCTTATACGAAGACTTAGACTGCTAAAATAAAGTATCTGTTGAATTTCTGCTCGTAGCTATCAAGCATCGAAGCCAAGCGCTATCACAATGCCCGTCTTTCGCCCTCCGCTGCCTTCAAAGATCTTTCCCTTCGCTCATCGTTCGTCTCCTTCACAAAGTCAGCCACATGTTCAGGGACTTCAGTAGTGTTGTACGGCCCAGGTATTGGATCCCCAATTGTTTGGTACACAGGCAAAACCCCCGTCCAGGTAGAATTCACTAATTCACTGTTTGCCATATCACTCTTATCATCGGTGGTTGAACCCGCGCTAATCTTGGCACTTGCCGAGACAATCTTCACTTTCAGGATGTTGGTGCTCTGCATTTCCGACGGTAGAGGAGGTTGACGTGTGTGCTTCCATCGATCGGTCACCACGCTGTTGGATATGAGTTCCATGGCGTAGAGTTTCTCTTCATCTGACTTCACGGTTGTCGCGTATCCGAAGAGCATTGCGGAGCGGTAGTTGTAATTGTGGGAGAAGGTTGCGAGGGTCAAGACGAGTCCGTCGACATGGGATGCTGCGACGCAGACTGGCATTCCTTCAATCTCCTGTCCGTCGACTGTGGACTTTTGAGCGAGGTTCATAATTCGTGAAGAAACATATCCATGAAGGTAAAGCTCCAGAGGGTCTCCAAGATCAGCACTCGGTCGATCGAAGGATCCCAGCTGTCCAATCATTGGGAGAACAACCGGAAATGGCTGATCCGGGGAATTGAATGAAACATGGAGTATAGGACAAGAGTTGACGATACGATGAACAGTTTCAACATCGTACACCCCGTGCACCTTATACCGTTTGACGGTATTGACAGAGTCTTTGGGATACTGTAACTTATGACGGCCCATGATCTTGAGTTGTTTTGTCTAGATATCAGTTATTTTATCGTACCATCTCAGCTTAAATACCTTCATTCTTGAGGTTATAATTACCCTATACGGCAGTTATTCCCTGTAGCTACAGCCGGGCGCTCGGATAAACTCTACCCGATAAACCCCACCTCCACATCTTGATCGTGGCCACACTCGTCCTCCATCATCAGATACCCCGCGACATTCAAGTCGCAAATTAAAACGCCATGGTTCTTCAAGATCTCGGCCGTCGCATCAATGCGGCGGTCACAAACATCACACGAGAGCAAAACCTCGATGAAAAGGTGCGACCGACTGCGCTCAATGCTCCAACCCCAGCTAACTTGCTGCTCTAGGCCTTCGATGGCATGCTCAAGGAGATTTGCTCGGCTCTCCTCGAGGCAGACGTCAACGTGAAACTCGTTATGCAACTGCGAAAGTCCATTCAAAAGACAGTCAACTTTAAGGAGCTCCCCCCCGCCGTGAACAAGAAGCGCCTCATCCAGAAAGCCGTCTTCGACGAACTCGTCAAACTCGTCGATCCCCACGCCGAACCGTTCCGACCGAAGAAGGGCAAGAGCAATGTCATCATGTTTGTTGGTCTTCAGGGTGCCGGAAAGACGACGACCTGTACAAAACTTGCGCGACACTACCAGTCAAGAGGTTTCAAGGCTTGTTTGGTCTGTGCGGATACCTTCCGAGCTGGTGCTTTCGATCAGTTGAAGCAGAACGCTACAAAGGCCAAGATTCCTTACTATGGTTCCCTTACCGAGACCGATCCCGCCGAGGTTGCCCGTACTGGTGTTGACCAATTCAAGAAGGAGAAATTCGAGGTCATTATCGTTGATACGTCAGGTCGCCACCGACAAGAGTCTGCTCTGTTCCAGGAGATGGTGGATATTCAAGAAGCTATCAAGCCCGACGAAACGATCATGGTTCTCGACGCTTCAATCGGTCAACAGGCTGAGTCGCAAGCAAAGGCTTTCAAGGAGGCGGCTGATTTCGGAGCCATCATCATTACCAAGACGGACGGTCACGCTCACGGCGGTGGTGCTATTTCTGCGGTCGCGGCTACACATACTCCCATTGTATTCATCGGTACCGGTGAGCACATGCTCGATTTCGAAAAATTTGCTCCCCAACAGTTCGTGCAAAAGTTGCTGGGCATGGGGGACATGGCTGGATTGATGGAGCACGTTCAAAGCCTCAACCTCAACCAAAAAGACACCATCAAGCACATTCAGGAAGGTATTTTCACGGTGCGCGATTTGAGAGATCAACTTTCCAACATCATGAAGATGGGTCCCCTATCAAAGATGGCCGGTATGATTCCCGGTATGAGCAACATGATGCAGGGTATGGACGACGAGGAGGGCGGTGCCAAGCTCAAGCGAATGATCTACATTTGCGATTCCATGACCGACAAGGAACTCGACTCGGACGGTAAGATCCTTATCGACCAACCGACCCGAATGACACGAATTGCCCGCGGTTCAGGAACATCAGTGCGAGAAGTTGAGGATCTCCTCACTCAACAACGAATGATGGCTGGTATGGCTAAGAAGATGGGTGGTAACATGAAGAACATGCAGAGGGCGCAACAAGCCATGGGTGGCGGTAACAAGGCACAACAAATGGCAGCCATGCAAAAGAGATTACAGAGTATGGGAGGCGCAGGTGGTGGAGGTATGCCCGATATGGGAAGCTTGATGAAGATGCTTGGAGGAGGTGGAGGCGGCGGTGGTATGCCCGGTATGCCCGGTGGTATGGATATGCAAGCCATGATGCGACAGATGGGTATGGGTGGTGGTATGCCTGGTATGCCAGGACCAGGAGCTGGCCGAGGACGAAGATAATTCAGTTTGTGTTGCATGGTTTGGCGTTAAGACACGGGATGTGATGACATATCAATGTAAAATTCGGGTCTATCTGCTATTCTTGCGCTCTCTTTTGATCGTATCGCACAACTGCTTGACACAAAACCTCTGCTCCAATTGCGCACTCTTCAGGTGTAGAGTACTCCTCCGGGTTATGGCTTACTCCTCCTTTGCATGGGATAAAGATCATGGTTGTGGGGCAGTGCTTGCTCGTGTATACGCTGTCATGTCCAGCGCCACTGGAGATGTCAACTGCAGCACCCTTTCCGAGGATTGACTCTGCGGATTCCCTCACAGCTTGGATGCAGTCCGGGTGAAACTTGGTTGCTGTCGAGATCGTGTCCGTTCGCCAGGTGAGAGAGAGGGGGAGGGCTGGTGTTGAGCCGGCTAAGAGTCCGTCGACGTCTGTTCCATTGGCCAAGAGGTCGAAGTCGCGGCGGAGGTCCTTCTCGAGGTTCTCGACAGTCTCATTCGAGGGCGACCGGATGTCGAGGGAGAAGCTGACGTGGCCAGGGATCGTGTTGGTGCTTCCGGGTGTAAGCTTGAGAATGCCGGTCGATGCAAGTGCCTTGTGCTTTGTAGCCAAGCGATGCGAATGGGTGATCAACCTCGCAGCGAGGAGGAGAGCGTCTGCTCGATCGGAAAATGGTGTTGAACCAGTGTGTGCATCTAACCAGTTAACCAAGTCCATGTCTGTTTCGGAACACATACCTCTTCCGGTGATGTCAATGGTGAACCATTTGTAAGCCTGTACTCCTTGCACGACGCCGATTTTCTTCTGCGCTCGTTCTAGGATTGGACCCTGTTCAATGTGAAGCTCAAAATGGGCTCCGATCGGGTTGGATTTGTAGCTGGCAGGTGTTTCGCCGAGATACCCAATTCTCTCCAGCTCTGACTTGACCGTCGCATTTCCAGCAACTTCCTTCAAATTGTAAACCTTGTCTTGAGGGATTGAACCAGCCCAAACACCAGATGCCATCATGCTGATTGGGAATCGAGCACCCTCCTCACTAAACAGTCAGCTTTGTCGTTTGTCGAATGAACAACTTACTTGGTCCAGTTCACCACGCCTACCGGATACTCAGTCTCAACGTCGTGGTCTTGGAGAACCTTGAGCATCTCGATACCAGCTTGGATACCCAAGATTCCATCATATCGTCCGCCAGAAGGTTGAGTGTCGAGGTGGCTCCCAGCCAGAGTCGGCGGGCCATCTTTGCGACCGGGGCGGATTGCGAAAATGTTTCCAACTGAATCGACAGTCACTCTGCATCCCAATCCCTTTGTCGTCTCAACAAACCAATCTCTGACTGTTTTGTCGGAGTCTGAAAGAGCCAAACGTGACATGCCGGTATCGGTCGGGTTGCTGTCTTTGTTAGCTTGGTCTTGATTTCATTGATGTACTCACTCCCCCCATTTGAGTCCAGTTCCCAATTTGCATGTATCATGTAAAGTATCCATCAATCGTGATTGATCAACTTTGAGCTTGTTGAAGTCTGCTGCTGTCATATCTCGAGTCGAGATGTATCTTCGAGAGGTGAAGGCATATCTGGGGACATGGCGACCCAGAGTCTGTCGAAGCGCTGTGCGAAAAGCCATTTTGGAATGACAAAGGTTGACAACGAATTGAATGCTCAATTTGTCCTTTTATTATTCTTGATGTTTTCAGAAGGTGTTCAGGTGGAACAAGTGATGCGACGCCTTCTGACGACGAGTGCCCCGCTTCTCGAATAGGCAACATGAAGACATGGATGATACCCTCCTGTTATAAGTAATCCTGGCCTCGATTGAGTACTGAGGCAGCCTCATTGGTTTCGATCTGGCGGCATTTCCTCTCTGGTGTGAATTGTATCGATGAATTGTGAAATTGTGAACGTCTCGGAGCGACGCGCATGAGCCCATCGTACCACGCAAAGGTCGATTATTCCAACGACTGTTCTGAAGTACAATAAATGCCGTCTTGTTCGAAAGATGTTCATTGATCCCAATTGCGAGGAAGTTACCACTCCCGATATCTTTTGTTCGTTGAGGCATCAATGACGTACCACAGTGTACACAGTGCCCCGCACCTCTCTTACTCAACAATCCCCGCTCTCAACTCATCTCAAACCTCACAAACATTCATGCGTCTCCTTCGCCAAACCCTCAGACCGCATCGCCTACGTCCATTCATCAGCAGACCCTTCAGCATGTCTCAAAAAACACAAGAACCCGTCATCACCAAGCTTTCGGACCTTCCAATTGAGGAGTCCAAGTGGGTAACCCTCAAGAAGATCGAATACGTCGACCAAGTCGGCAAGGAACGAACATGGGAAGTCGCAACACGAAAGACAAGAGGCAAATCCGGTGTTGACGCCGTCGCTATGGGGAACATCCTTCTCCACCCCTCGAAACCTGCGTCAACTCTACTCGTCATTCAGTACCGACCTCCTCTGGACGCCTACACTATCGAGTGGCCTGCCGGACTCATCGATGTGGAGGAAACTGCCGAAGAAGCTGCTGTTCGAGAGTTCAAGGAGGAGACTGGTTACGACTGCAAGGTTTTGAGCGTCAGCCCTGCTCAAGCTGCGGATCCTGGAATGACAAACGCCAACATGCAACTCGCCATGGTTGAGGTTCAACTGAGCGAGAACGAGGAGGAGCCCGAGCAGAGATTGGATGATGGAGAACATATTCAACGGGAGATCATTCCACTTGCTGAGTTGTATGAGCGTCTCGTTCAGTACTCGAAGCGAGAGCGAACAGTGGTTGCGGCCAAGTTGTTTCATTTTGCAGCAGGCATGCATTTCGCCCAGACACAAAAGTATTTCTAGAGACTGCATCGGCCGTTGATAAATAATACTACGATTTTACTTTACGTTTCCGCTTGAAGACCGCATTGACTTCGTCTGCCTTTCCCCTCGGCACAGTGACAACAGACAAGCATGCCCCGAGATAATAATCACAGACTCGCCGCCAACAACTGGAACAGGAGATGGCGATGGTCAATGCCAGGATGTGAATTCACAAAACATCTCCCTCCACGACATACGGTTGATCTAATACTGGTCTAAATCAGCATAAACTTTCCAAACCATTTCGTCCCTTATCGCCGCCCAAATTCACCCAAACTTGGGTTCGGAAAGATTGCCTCAACAGGCAGGCAAGTCTCAATTCAGTTTACGGAAGACTCCGAAACCGGAGAGAAATGAAACGAAACCCTCTCTGGATCTTTGCAGCGGCTTTAACATTAGAGGTTGAATCCAACAAGGCCATGCTCTCGGAGTCAGAGCTCTCGGGGGTAACGCCGCCAACAACTCGAACAGGAGATGGTAAAGCTCAAGACCCGATGCGAGGACGTGAACTCGCAGGATAACATGGTTTAACTACCTCAACAATTACCACAATAGCACATCCAAGCTTTGGATACCACGAGCAGCGCCAAGAAGTATCGAGAGCAAGGACAATTCACAATTAAGAGGGCGTTCCCATCCGGCCTCTATGATGCTCTCCCCCGACCGACGGCTTGAAGGCGGCCTAGTATGTCCCAAAGCATTCACATTGCAGTGGACGACTCTCAGGGCAAGGAAGCCAAGGTTATTGTTGTATCCTTGGTCGGCAGCAACCACAACTCAAACCGCAATTCCCCTATGTTGATGAATTCGAAGAGGGAAGAATGGCATCTCATCGAGGCAAAGCGACGAACCCTGTACATCATGTACCTTCTGGACGACGCATTTTCTATCGAAGACGGTCTTCCCACCTACATCACACACGAGCTGGAGGGCCTATATACTAACCCTCGGGCAAATGTACTGGTCTGAAGCCGCACGATGCGAAGCGATCAGAGACAAAGATATGTCTGACTACCAATACTCGTAACGATAGCAAACGTCAGGGTATCAGAAGAATTAGCCGTCGAGAGCATAAGAGACGAAATAATTTGATCACCTTTTGCTCATCTTAGGCTAGCATTTAGGTTACTTTATTTCTGTATCCTAGGTAAGCCTTGAAGCACAATTCTTCTGACACCCACATGTATGCCTGGAATTGCTAACCTTGGGTGTACGGAGAATGGCGGTGCCTTCACGCACCAAGACTCATATCCACCGGCCGCCGCTTTGTACCTTCGTCTCTGAGTCTGCCAGGCTAGCGACAATTCGCATGTAGCCGACTGAACTTGCACAAGCAACCTCCAGACCCCCTTCCGACATGCTGTCAATCGATTCAAGGATATTTTGGACAACAACCGTCTCAGCCATCTTGCTACAAACGGTTGGATGGAGAACACATGGCAGATGAAAATACGTCAGCAAGCATGGGGCAAGGGCTATCACTCACCACTTCAAAAGTTAAAGGATAATTCATCACCAACCAGACGAGGTCCGTGATTTGACATGCTACGGGGAGGTATCAACACTACCCGTGATTGACACACTACATGGCGATCTCGCGCACGGATCTCCAGCCGCCCTGGACAGCTTTCAGCTTTCCGGAGATCATTGGCGATCTCTACCATTACCAGTCTATCCATCAGCCGCCGCAAAGTTATGTTTCAGAACCCCGCGTTCAAGAACCTGTAAGATCATACCAGGTATCTTGACAATATTTATACGCGGGTAACCTCTGGAATGGAGCCCCAGAAAAGGCACGAATTGATGCCAATGTGGTGTAAATAGAGACGTCAGAGTGCAGCGGGCAAGGTGAGGCACCGCTCCAGTCAGCAGTCGCATTATAAGACAGTATGCGGAGTTCGAAAAGGTATATATACATTCGACTATCGCTTCCCCTTTACTGCCTTCTCAATCTCATCCTCTTCCGAAAACTACATCGCGAGAGTTCTCACTACTACCCTTTTCTCATACTATTCCACACAATAGTCACTATGGGAGGTCCCGGTGCCACTGCCGAGGCCATCAGCAAAAGCGGCATCGTCGCTAACATGCTCGAAAACCTCAATGGACTCCTTGGACCGCCCTATAAGGTACGCATAGAAGCGACGTCTCTCGGCTTAGGTATGCGCTAAATATGTGACAGCCTACTGGAGACAACGACAAGGACGCCCAGGCTTTGCGCGAGCGTCTGTACGAGTACAACAAGCAGCGCTTCTTCGACGAGTTCTCGTACCCGTACCAGAGGAACCAAACTCGCCCTGAACGTTGGGATCGAGACGGCGAAGTCATTGGAAAAGATGGGTTTGCCAGCTTCCCCATCGAACAGATGAACAACGTTCGCTGGTATGTCGAAAACCGTATTGTTCAAGGAGCGGATAATCTTCCCCCGGGGGAGAAGGACGACTTCAAGGCTGACATCGTGAACTTCGTTCAATCTCTCATCATGACGGATGACCACGGCTGGCAGGCAGATGAGTTTGTGCGCACTTATGGCGACTTGAGGATCGAGGGCATGGTCATCTGGGATGTGGTCAACGCGCCAGACCCTTCGGGAAACAATCCGACCTCTGAGCGGCTTATGGTATTGCATTATGTAGGCGTTGGGTACCCTCGACGGAAGAACTAAGTGTACATAGGTAAACTTTAGAACTGTTAATTAGTCTAAAAATGCCTCAAACAATAGTTATTGATAAACGACTGCGCCGAGTGTTGCGATGTTTTGGAAATGATGACAGCGTGCGGCTTCGGACCAGTACAAATTATGGGCGGAAAGTTGAGAACTGATTGTGGACAGCTGTTGTTTTGCTCAGCAAGATCTTTGTTAAACCTATTGCCATTATCGATATTTATTCTTCCTACCATCAGATTATCACCACAAAGCTGTCGAGCCGCTTCCCGAGTGTTATGGTTATGTGGTATCCTTCCATTTTGACTAAGCTTGAGCTGATACATACAGGGGTGGAATGAAACTCCTTAAGAAGGCAATATAGGAGCGAGTGAAATTATAACTGAGAGAAGTCTGGACTGGGGAAATCTGGCGGTGTTTGCCAGTTGTCGCACGATGCTATGCAGCAACACCGGTAGGCAGCCGTGCTATTCCATCCACCAAAATATCCTCCTTCACTCAACTATCTTCACTCCATCACGAAAACCTTCCAACATTCTCTTCTCTTGCCGAAAAAAGTCTCTCGCAATGAGTGGTGAGTACCTACAAAGAATCTGGATATTTAATTCTAAAACACTGACCTTGAATTAGAGCGCGAAACCGATGAGCCTCCCAGCGGTGGGCTGGTAACGCGACAAACTTCCGAAGAGACAATAACAGCTGTAATCTGCGATCTAATCATCGGCCGTGAAGTGTTCCAACGAGATTTCCCAGCCGCGAGGGAGAAGGTTGCGACTTTGGTGAAGAGGCATAAGTGTTTGATGGAAGAGACCGCACTCACGGACGCGAAGGTCGCAGCTTGGAGCGAGGAGACCATATCTTTGGTGGAAGATTCCGAATATTGGCAATCAAAGATGGCATTCTTAACGGAAGGTTAGGAAAACATCAAACACGAATCGGCAACGATCAAGATGTTACAGGGACTCATTGCATCTACGACTGAGAAGCTTATAGCTCAATTGGGAATGATCGTGTCTTTGAAGGAAAAGCAAGCAGCTTTGAGGAAGATACAACACGAAGTTGAACGCGAAGTAACCCAATCGGAAGCAGAACTCAAAGAGCTTGGGGCGATCCAGAAACAAGTCTACCGCTTGGCAGAGAAACTCATCAAAGTCCTGGGTCAGAAGCCTGGTGATGCCGAGGAGCCCAGCACAGCCGGGCATGATTGAATTGGTTCACGACGCAAGTCCGTCATGAGAATGATTGATGGGTAGAGGACAGCAGATGCCAATAAAAATCTGACTGTAAAATGTTTCTTATAATTGCTGTCGAGTTGCCTGACGTGTGATGCAACGGTTTGATCTTCCTTAGACCTATTGTCTATCGAGATTTATTATTCCTGCCGTCTGATTATCACCACAAAGTTATCGGGTCACTTGCCTAGTAGTATTTGGAAGAATGTATCGTTAATGTGGTAACCCTACACTCTTAAAATAGCTTAAACTGATACAGGTATAGGTGGTATAAAGCTCTTTAAACTGACAATAAAAGAGTGAATCATCAGTCTGACGGGAGTCTGATAGAGTAATATGGTAGTGCCTGCCTGGTGGCAGATTCGAATGCAGCGAGTGGCAGGAAGTTTTCACCAAACGAAATTTTACTACTCGCCCTTCTTCCTTCCATCGCGAAACTCTCCCATTAACGTTCTTCTCACACTACACATTCCACGCAGTGTGCATATCATTCCGAACTTCCCATACAATTTCGACTTCCGCCTACTGCATCACGATGAGCTCGCATATAAGTCAGTACGGAGACTGTTAGTCTTTAACTCTGAACACTAACACTGATTTAGAGCGCGAGGACGATGAGCCTTCTAACGATGAGCTAGCAACTCGAGAGATTGCCGAAGAAACGACCACCGCTCCACTCTACCAGCGGATTGTCGACAGTATCGAGCTCGACAAACAACTTCCGGCCGACCTACAGACAAATGTGGCTCGTCAGAAGCAGATCGAAACTTCGATGAAGCAGATCATCGCTGTAAAGCAAAAGGTCGCGTCGTCGTTGCAAGCGGCCATGGCTTCAGAGCAAAAGTTCATTTCTGAGATGGAAGGGATTGAGACCTTAATGGAAATTCTTGCATCTAGAGGCGAACCTGTCGGGTCCCCGGAGGAAATACGTGCAGGCTTGAAGGAAATTTTTGCGAACGGGATGGAACACTTTGCAGCTTGGAAGAAATGGTTGGCATCTATAAAGGAACAGTTAGTTCTTGGTAAGAGAGAACTAGGCGGAGAGCTTTACGAAGCATCTCTCAAGCAAGCGAATATCGCAAAGGATATGTTGGACTTGGGAGAGGACAACGAGCTGAAGGAGGAACACTAAGCACTCAAAATCTGGTGACACCAGGGCGTTGGCTGAGAGTGATTGATGGGTAAAAAGTGGGAATGCCCATGGTTAAGAGTGTTTACAAAGGAGTCAATACAAATCTGATTATATCAAGTGTTAATTAAAAGAGCTCGCCGTGAGCGCTGCCAGGTACCGCGCGTGTGGTGCTCGACATAATGTTTTGTTTCCTGAGTTAGTGCTTGCGCTGACACACATATGGGTGGCATCAAGCGCCCTGAGGCGGCATAACGGAAGCCAAACGCCCTTAGAAGAGGATGAAATCGTAATATACCCCTGGGGAGAATCAGTGTTCAAGAAACTCGGCAGTGTTTACTAGTGTTAGTTAGCTGCCAAGCGACAATAGGTAGTGATAGTGGCAGGCAGCCTGTTCACTAATTAATGTTTCTCTCCTCTCTTCTCTTCTCTTCACTTAACCACAACATGGTTCTGACAATCTTCTTCTCCCACCACTCACTTCGCATTGCACCCGCCATCTCCAAAATTTAACAAGAACCTTAGCCTTGCCGTGACTTCCTCACGATGAACCGTCTACAAAGTGGGTGAAGATTTCGGGTAGCTGATTCCAAAAATACTGACCCTAATCAAGAGCGCAAACTTGACGACTTTCTCAGTCAAAATACGTCAGGGATTCAGAAGACCGTCGATGAGATGATCAAGGCCGCACTTGACGAACAATTGAGTGAACTTGCTTGCAAAGGAGCAGGAAGTCTTGAACGGGAGGAGCAAAAGATTGCGGCTTTGGAGAAAGAACGTGATGAAGCTCTCAAGAGGGCAGTCCAAGCAGAGAAAGAAGCATCGGAAGCCAAGGATACGCTCCAGAAGAAGGTGGATCTCATGAAGAAACAATTCGACAACAAACTGGCTACCAAGCAAGCCAAGATTGCGTCTCTTGAGTCGCAATTAGCAAACATCGGATCTACGGTGAGGGAGATCGCCGAGATCATTGTAGAGATGGAGATGCGTGGTAAACAGCCTAATTAGGTACCGCAACCAGCCTCTAGGTATTGAGTCAGGGCTTCGTGAGGGAAGGGTTTCTGGACAGCATTGAGAGGATATGCATTGGCCAGATAGTATCCAGGCCACAAGGATAAGCATTTCACAGCTATGCCAGATGACAAGAAATGGGATGCTAAAGCTGGATATGGCCTTGGGATTGTACTATTGAGATCCGATAGTAACCTAGCTAAGCCCTTTGAATCTACATAAATGAGAACACAAGCTGCAACCCAACCCAGTGAAATAATGTCTATGAAGCGATGAGAGACAGAGATCTGTCTAACAATCAATACTCGTAGCGATGGCAGACGCATGTGTCCCTTTGACCCACGACACGTTGACCCTTGCAACCGCGGCAGAGTGTTGATTCACTATCCCTGGAAGACTGCGTCTAGAATAGCTACCATCGGTAGCATTTCTCCCTAGTGTACGGGGAATGGCGTCTGAAGTGCGATCCGTTCGAGCCATTTGAAACGATGATCCCAACTGCAGGAAGCTGAACATCACCGAACACTCTGCAGTCGACAACGGACGAAGAGCCGTCTCCCCGCTGGTTCTGTCAACGAATTAATCCTGAAACCATCTTGGGAAATCCCTCACTACAATTTGCGATTTGCGATCGGGCGACGTCGAGTGGCACCAAGACGTCCTTGTCGGACGAGGCACCAACTGAACAGCTCTCGAGCGCCCTCCATCAGAAGTGATGCGTACACGATCCCCACGTTCCCGAAACAAAACACAAATGTCACCTGAAACTATCGCTTATCATTGGAGACAGTGAGATAAAGCTTTCGTTAACCGTACCGCGCCGTTTTGCCTCCGAGATCTGACCGAGTCTACCGATTGACTTTTTGCCACGATCCCCCGAAGCGAGGACACCGCCCCGCTGACCGTTTCTCAACGGCGTCCCAAGCGACCAATGATGGAAGACATGTTGTCCAAATTGGGGAAACCAAGCACCCTTGTCGCAGTGTGGGTAGCGTCCGGTTGTCTTGCGGTGGTGGGTAGGACCAAAAAGCTTGTTTGAACATCAATTGTAGTGCCACTGTATCTTCTGGGGGGCTCAGAGACATTTCTTGACATGTCCGCCGGCGAATATGGAGAGGCAATCTTCTTTGTCGTCAGATGAGTATCGCATCGTCGTTCGGGTAGGCTCGTATTCGCTCGTTCGTATCGATTCATTCCTGTACTCTTCCATTAATATGTCGCCATCTAGAATTCACGTTTCGAGTCATTGGGAGAGTCCAATTGCATGTTCAATTCCACTATGTAGCTGAAACCGAACGCCGACTGTCCACCGCAATTGACCCATGACCATATCATCAAATTCCGAATCGTTGTCCGCCGTGCAAGTACCTGCTGGAGCTGTTAGTGTTTGCAAGTGAACGGAAGAGGATGAGACTTACCAACTACCAACACGAAAACTGAAAGGTATGTCTCGAGTGATGGGACACCGAGAGCTTGGTCTCCGTCAAGGTAGGATCTACCCTCATCAGTTCGAGGGGCCGGCTGCCTCACCTGTCGAGGCTGGTACCCTGGTCCTATCACTTGGCTTTGCCCCAAACATAGAGGCAAAACCTCGAAAGCCCAAAACGCGGGCTCCGTGGTAGGGGGATGGCTCCAAATGTCGAACTAGATGCGATCACTCCAGTACAACTGGCGAACAGCATCGAAGGATCCGTGCGCAGGATCCTTGGGCAGGGCATCGATGTCCTTGTCTGCATCCCATTGCGCTTGGATCTCATCGAAGTCAGGGCGCTTTCCAACCTCCTTGGCGAACCCAGGAGACCAAGGAAATGCCTTGGGCACGGCGGCATCTTGGCCAGCATCCTTCAGGTACTCTCTGAGGTACCAATGCCATTCGGGCTGGCCTTCGGAGGTTTCCAGCATTGGCCTGTTACCTCGCTCGTAAACTAAGAGCTTGGCCTTCTTCTCCACAGACATGGCCTTGAACTTGTCGCAAGTATCAATGGTATGGCGGCGGTTGCACAATGTGCAACCGGGAATAAAGCCTTTGGGGGCAAAGAGGCAGTCGTTCATCGCATGGTCTTCATAGCAGTTGATGCAATCAGGCCCGTGCCAAGGCAACAAGAGCTCAACCCCTCTTTCGAGGGCCTTCTGCTCGTTGCGACCGGTCGACTTGATCACCCTGGTGCCCGTAGGCTTGCGCTTGGCGAAGGACAACTGTCCTTTCCGCCAGGGCTTGAATTCAAAATCCAAGGAATCCGACCCAATATCTTGGATGGCACGTTGCATGATTTCATTGCCATGTTGCCAGTCGGTGGTGGAGCCAGACACTCGAGCTGGAGTTGAAGCAGTCGCAGCCGCAAAGTCGTATCGATAAGAGGTATTGGATACCTGCATGGAAGTCCTGCCCGTACCGTCGGCGCGATCATGCGCATGTACCTCGGGGACCGGCGGAATGGCGGTTCGTCGGTTGGGGTTATGTGTGTTCTTGGACACCCCAGCAAAGGTTTCCTTTCCGCTCATGCCAACATTGTTGGCAGTCGAGCTTCGGGGATCTCTGCCGCCCCTCCCAGAACGGGAGTCAGAGCGACCACGGCCACGGTTACGGCGATGGCCATATCCAGGCAAACCACCAACGGGCGCAGTTGTAGCTGCAGTCGTCGGCGCCTGTGAGTTGTCATGCCCGGAACCAGAGCTCTCAGGCATCCGCAACTCCTCGACACGCAACTGCGCGCGAGCGGCTTCAAGTTCCGCTTCATCAAACTCAAGCTGCCTCTCGGAAGCCTGAAGCTGGCGCTGAGCCTCCTGCACTTGATGCCTCGCGGCATCGCGGCGCTCCTCAGCGATCTCGACCCGACGTCGCGCAGCCACGAGCTGGGCAGAAGGAACCGCAGACATGACGAAAAAGCTCTTTTCTTTTCACGATGAAAAAAGAAAAGAAAAGAAGTTGTCGATGTTCGCGATGTTGACAGTTCTGAAATCGTTTTGCGGGGAAGGAAGGCTGTCTGCTCGGTTCCGCACAAGTCAATGGGCGGGCAACTGGCAGAAATGCCGGCTGCTGGCACTGGCATAGATTCTGTACTTTAGGCAATAAGGCATTAAGATTGTAGCATTAAACTAAAAGACTCATTAAACTAAACGAATTATTAAACTAAAAGACTGAGTAAACTAAAAGACTGAGTAAACTAAAAGACCGAAGCAAATATCTGGAAACTTAAAAAAACCTGCGCTGCCCTTTCGAGCCCGATTCCCCTTAAGACCATAAGTTGACTACTACTAGAAGGTATTTGCTTGAGCCTTTCCCTTGTGTATCCATGTTCGTCTCTGGAAGGCTCGTATAGAGGGAAATCGACCTATTCCGCGCTTGTTCCTGCATCCGTCGGTTGGCCAACAACGTCGACAGCTACGGCCTGGGATGAAGATCTGTACTCGCCTTGCTGCAGACTGCCATGGACGTTCACGGATAGTTCTCAAGACAGTTAATGACCTGGCAGGCCACTGTTTCTTGAGCCTTTTGGTCCAAGATGGGGCGAATTGGGGTTCAGCATCATTTTTCCACGTGAAAAAGAGGCATCAAGAAGGTACTGTGTTAATGAACAGGATAGACCATGTCTTCTTTAATCTATTTATCATTTTATGTACCTAACCTCCAAGCCGATCTTGAACCGAGTCATTCTGTCTACCAAATAGTGCCATTGAATGGGATCAAAGAAGGTCTCTGCTTTGGGAAGTTCTTGACCATAGACACCTCGTGTCCTCCATCGGGCGCAGCTGGTATTTCATGCCCAGGCGTCATCAAATTGAGAGACCACATAATCAAAAGGATACAAGCGATACGAATCTGAGGTATCGTAATGTTTGAGCATACTGGTATTCTGCCTAGCCACCTAGTCTTTTCGCCCGATTCGCTTTCATGGACTATCATCTGGACAATATAAGCTGTCGACTCAGCTACTGCGTGACAGATCCATAGAAAGATTGGTACAATGATGACTAGAGTCCGCCACCGGTCGCCCAAGAGTGTACCATTACCAAAAAGACCATCCACGATGAGGATTCCATTGTTATCGGCTGCAAGCAGAAGGTGAGTTTGGAGGATGTATATCTCTAGATAGCAGCGGCCTAGCCAGGCCATGGCTTTCGAATGGTGGTTTCGCGCCCATGCTGAGACGTTGCGCAACGCAAGGAATGCCAGGATCGGGACGGCGGAGAAATAAGGATGCCATTTCTCATAGGCATCGTTACCAAGAGTTGTAGCGATAGACAGATAATGGAAGCTGGCGACTAGACCTCCCAAAGCAAGAATTGTGCGAAGGCCCTGATGAATGTAGATCCTGGCATTCTGCATCTGGCGGTGCGCAATAGCAGCCAGCATGCCGATGTACACAATGAATGTGTTCATTTCGAGATGGTGTTTCCACTCCTTGTCGTTCCACTGTATCTTGAAGATCGTCTTCAGTATGTGCAAGGTCCAGCTTGTGAATGGTGTGACGAGCAGCATCGTGGAGACGAGCATACAAGAAATACAGATCTTCGCTAACAAGAACTGTACATCATCGTTGCGTTTCCCACTGATTGCCATAGTTGCATACACAGCAAGGAACCAGAAAGACAAAAGTGGTAAAATGTAATAAAACATATAATCGGTATCCATGGCGTAGGCCAGGAAGCATGGCAGGAGGTTCAGCCGTAGGAGGGTTGCTACGAAATGGTTGAAGGAGAAATCACCCTTGTTCATGTAATAGAGGGTGTGGACGTAGCCTGCCTGGAAGAGATAGCCACAAACGCAGAGATAGAACAAGGTGTCGATTGGACTGTCCTTAGCTCCGGTCCAATGGTATGTCAGAATCAGGCATTGCATCCACCCCTTCCACTCGTCCATCTGATCTCGCGACAGGAAAGACTGGCTTGTTGAATTGTTGGAAAACTCTGATTGTGGCAGAAAAGGCTGGTCTGCTGAATCTCGAACAGAATCTGATCGCGACAGTAAAGGCAAGCCTTTGTCAAGGTGTTTCGAGCTTGAGTCTTCAACGGAATCGGATCGTCGGATCGTGAAGATAAACACTCCTATCCAGGTGATAGAAAGAGCAATAAGGTCCTTCATCTGCCAGAGTTTACTTCCCTTGGCCATCATCTGCGTCCGGTCGGCGTAGTAGCACATAAGCAACGCCAACACAAAGCATTCAGCTTTCATGTTGAACATCCTCCAGCGAGGCTTATCATGCGGTCGCTTGGCAACGATATCCAAGCCTTCACACAATATGCAGACGATCAAGTACATGATGCCCAAGTAAACGACCGCAAGCTGTGTGAATGGCTTGACCCCGTAGTCAGTACAACAAGTGCGCGAGTAGGGATAAGACTTCATTCTGTCGAGCTTTGCGTTGCATCGCATGTTGAAGAGGATGTCGGCTCGTAACTGAGCGACGTGGAATTTGACGTGGAAGCCAGTTTTGAGAGGGTCTTTCCAAATTCTGTCCTGGCCGACAACAAGTCCTGGGATCGACCACATGAGAGGGATGCTCATCTTATCCTCGTTGTCGTGAAGCCACTGCTGCATCTCAATGACTTCGTCGGCTCTTCGACTTCTGTCCTTCTTCCTAACAGGTTCATTGCCCAGATACCGAGGTCCCGCGGGTGGAGCGTAGAGGATTTGGTTCCCGAAACCGTCGTAGGGATCCATGGGGGCCGTAAAGGGATCGTGTTCTGGAGTGTTGTCGCCGACCAAGTTGTTCAGGCTGATCACATGGTTCTTGTAAAGTTCGAAACGTTCTTCCCAGGGATCCGTTGCGTTCTCTCCAAGATTGGTTATGACATCAGGGTGGCTGAACCAGGCCCCCGCGGAGATATAGATCAACGCAGGACCTTTCTGCTTTTTAATGGCGGGGACGTTTGTCTTTTCGTCTGTGTACATGGCGATGTTCCGCACGAATTGTTCTTTACCATGGATATCTAGCCACACGTTGGTTATGCGCTCAATCCTTTGACCGTGGTAGGTTATGTTGAAAGGCTTCATTTGGGGTAAACTCTTTTCCAAGTGGTCCTTGTCGAACTGCTTTCGGTCAAGCTGCGCAAACGTCAGTTCTAATCTGGGATAGCTTTCACGTCTGCTTACCATAGCGGCCATGGCACGACTAACGTGTCGTGAGGTCGAGTCCCCCGAGACAACTATGCTCCTTCCTTCCATACATCTTCGGATATCTTCCGACTCATATCGATTCAGCATACACCCATCTGGCTGCCATTGGTGAAAAGGGTCTCGGTTCCCTTGCTCGTCCTTCACAGGATCTATCCAACGGCCGGTATTCTGGAGAGCCCGACACCGATATGGATCATTCCCAGGAAAGAGAGCCTTGAGAGTGACGACGACTAAGAAGAGCGTTGCAAAAGATGTCGCAAAGATCCTCGCCCAGGGCCGATACATACTGATAGTTGTGCGAGAACAAGCTGATGCTCGGCCCAAGGTGGGGGAAAGACGAGATAAATAATTTGGAGGACGACTTGCTTCTTACGTCAAGACCCCTAAAGGCTTTTCAATAGGGGCGCGCTTAAAGACTGAGACATTCCGGATAGGTAGATCTTAGCTTCCAGTAGCATCGACATCTTTGGCCACCGATTCGCTCGGGTGTACAGTCCAACCCGAAAAGTTCGTAGCTGCAATACTTGCACCCCTGCTAGTAAGTCAAACTATCGACAACAAACTTTCAGGGGATCTGTACTGGCTTACTTTTAGCGCGTACCCTATACCTGGCGTGCCAGAGTACCACGGGCGTCTTTGACCTCGATTTGGCTGCATTTCGGGCAAGTTTCGATGTGAGTAAAACGGAATGTGGTTGTAAGAGTCTAGTTTGGTCGGTACGAAATTGTTGAGTGAACATAGAAGGCAAGCACAGAGTGGGTACAAAGAAAGTTGACGGACATGGAAAGGAACAGTTAGGGAAGGTGGACGCCAAAATTACCAATGGGAAGAACAAGCACCAGGATGAGGCAGAAATGGAAGGTAGGTAGATCAAGAACAATCGATTGATTCTAAATACAAAACGACTCAACCATTTTCAATTTATTTGTCCAACTGACAGAGATTCGGAATTCGCTACCCTGGTGAGCAATGCTCAGTATCGTCACCCATACTCAATAATACTTGGTAACCCAACTCGACCGCAGTATCCATGGGCCATCTACTCAACAGCATACCCTACAGTAGATCAAAAGACTCATCGGTGACCTCATTAGAGTTAGAGGTCTGGTGCACAACTGTTGAGGCAAGATCATTGGGGGTAAGACCTGTCTCCTCTGACCATAAAGCGACAACCCCAGCGGGAATCACGACCCAATCGTCGAAAGCGAGAGACCCATATGATCGGCTTAGCTTGTGAGAAATGCCATACCAGCCCTCGTGTCCCATCTCTCGAGCCACTCGCCGGGGATTGAACAGCAGAGACAGCACATTGGTACCAAGAGAAAACTCGCAAGGGTGCATTGAGGTCAAGGACGTGAATTCAGGCTCATAACTGCCATCGTCTCGTTCAGTTGGGCGATGGCATAGAACGACTTGGTCCATGTAAGCAAGAAATAGATCGGTGTGAAACCTCAACCTGTCATCCTTGCTGAGGCCATGCTCTGGTGTTTCGAAAGGCAGATAGCCAGGATCGAGCTCATGTTCTTGGAAGACGTCCAGCAAGCGGTAGTATGTGTTGCGTACAACTTCCACGCTAGGTGCATGGAAGGCAACGCATCTGAGGTCATAGGTATTACCTGAGCCTGTCGTGACTGCGAAAAGGAGTTTGACAAGACCAAGAGTGACCCAAGTAGTTCCGTATCTTACGAGAGAACTCCCATAGCCTCGTGCGGCACCAAACATGTCATTAATATCCTGCAGTGTAATCTCCGTATTCTCCAAGCGGCAGCCGGCACCACTGATCAGGACAGCGATAAACTGGGCTTTGAAACGTCGGACGGCTGGGTTGCAATCGAGAACGAATAGCATGGCGACGCGGTAATCGTAATTGAGATTGGGAAGGGTATCCCGAAAGAGTTTTGCTTCGGTGCTACTCAAGTTCAGGCCGTCGCTAGAGATGAGGGTTTGACGAGTGAGCTTAGTCTTGATGCATTCGACGACCGAGGGGTTCTGGATAAAGAGGGCGATGGTCTCATTCGATCCAACGCCGTATGACATGAGATCAATTGCGGCCACGATATAGCCACCAAGGTGAGCACCTTGGACAAGACGGATGTGGCTTGCGCCATTCTTGACGAAGTCTTCAGGTGTATACTTGGCGGAGTAAACAGTGACCGCCACTCCCGCGGGCTGGTCCGCCCACCATAGCTGTCACAAGCGGTCTTGTTTGGATGTCCAGTGCGGATATGCCAGTACTTGTTGCGATTCATTATCCCAGGCAGGAGTGGTAGTATCGACGTGGCCGACTACTAGGTGAATTTCCTGGAAAGAGTCCCAAGTCAAAGGCAGATGGTCAAAGTGACCGAAGATGGTTGCCACGATTGTCTTTCCTGGTTTAGCCTTCTGCGCAAGCTGAAATATATTCAAGGGCGGATCAGAAGCAGATACGTGAAACTGCTCAAAGGTTTCATCGTCTTCATCGCCCGATGGGCTGGAGATATAGTTGTCGATATCTTCGTCAAACGAAAGGATGAGGCGCGAATTTGTACTCGGCTCGTTAATGACATCCTGGAGCGACTCGTACATCTGCTCGAACGACTGGGCAACGTGAATCTGACAGTCTTTTGTAGGGGCTCGAGTCCATAGAGCTTGTATATCGCAGACAGGCATGGAAGGATCGACTTCCTTCTGGGAGACCAGATCCAACAACAGGTCCTGGTCGACGGGTGGTGACATCGTGACGACGCGAATGTCCCGTTCGACAGGGAAGTCAGCACAGGCCCATTCGACCAAGCAGGTCAGGGCGAGGGCACACTGGGCAGAGATTTGTGTGTCAAGTTGCATGGCTACAACAGCTTTGCTTGGCAGAATCCTCTGACGCCAGTCATCGATATCAACAGGCTCCCACCATGGAAAGGGACCTTTCTTGGGACGGATATTCTTTCGAAGAATGACCAAGAAGTCGGCAAATGAGAAATTCTCGACCGGCAGATCGTTATCTACCGCAGCAACCCTTTCATCAAAGTTCACGAAGATGACTCTTGTGTCGGTACGATCGACAGGAAGCAAGTCGTATATTGCTTGCGGTATTCCCAGGAGTCGACACGGAGGCATGGCGATATGCCCGAACAAGGGCCCAGCATCTCCTTCGGTATGCTTCAGGTCGACTTGAAGAAAGGTCTTAAGGGCTTCTCGGATCTCGGTCGGTAGTGGCGCTGGCGAAGACATGATGTAGGAAGTAAGAGAAGGAGAGAAGATCAAGGAGAGGAGAACGTTTGTGTCGGGTATCAGAGACTGGTCACTGAATCACAGTCGAAAGACCTTTTATGATTCGAGTAGGTAGGTAGGTAGGTAGAGAAGGTGACATTCAGATCACTGGAATCAGCAAAAACTTGTTTTGTGATGGTGAAAATATAAACACCGCGGTAGCCGCAGAAGGGGTTGGTGAATTACCCATAGAAATAGATTCTTCCGGGCACTGGCACTGCACATCTTGTCACTGCCACCGTCAAATGAAGTTACAATCATAATCAAGCAGATGCTTCAGTCGCTTTCGGTCACAGTCTTGTCAAGAATAGTCAAAATTGTCAAAGCATTTCCATTCCATTATGCTGTAGTAGAGTATCAAGTAGTATCAGGCCCGAATTCCCTGATCCGCATAGTAATATACTTCAGCTGCATGTAGTGGCTGATTTATCCAAACTACGACTGAACCAACGCCTGAGACCTGCTGTTTTACTGTGGTATCATGATTAAAGGTCAAGGCGCGCTGCCACTGGGAGATCACTAAACTAAAGCAAAGCTTCCGTGGCCGAGTGTTGACCCCACAGGTCGAAGACTGCCGTTGCACGTTCATGTGCCAATACCTCGCCCAGCTGAAGTACCCATTTCCTGAGTAGAATGCCGGCGTGAGATGATGGCACCTTAAGATAGGCATGAATCTCAGGGGTCCATCGAATAAAATTCTCTTTTTTCGCTTGTGCAATTCTGGCATGGGCGGCGAAAGGAGATCTTAAAGCAGCTTCACAAGCGTCAAAGAGATCGTCCATTAACTCGACAGTAGACTTGTCTTCGCCCATCTCGAGTGTTCCAAAACACCTCAAGAAATCGGAGAAGCGAAGAGGACGACCTGCTTGTGCGAGCCTTAGCCAGTGAATGACCTGCCGCCATACCGTTTGAACTCCGTCCCTCAACGTCGGGCTGTCGGGATCATGGGCGAGGATAGGGTTCGGTCCGACAACCAGTGAGTTGGGAACACCATTGCTGCCTTTGGTCCATGAGACAGTAACGTCACGAGGGATGAGGCCACCAATGGACGCGAACATAGTGCCTCCGTCACCGAAGAGAAGGTCGAAGAAATCGATCCATGGTGGTACGGCGACCTGGAATGGACCGCGGCATGGCTTGAACGGAGGTGGTAGGTCTAGTAGGTCCCAGATATGCTGGCGAGAGTTGCGATCTGGGAGCATAGGCGGAGTATGGTTGAACTTGGAAGTAAGTCGGTAGGGCTGTCGGAGAGGAAGCATCACACCCCAACGAATGGTAGGCTCGCCGCCGATGAAGCCATCGTCCCGAAGCTTCGCTAGAGTGGCATTAAATCGACGGCCGAGGTCCTCTTCCAAGGCTTTCCATTTAGCAGAATCGGCTGAAGAAGACTCGCAAACCAGTACTCTGGTGGTAGGCTGCGAAAAGGACCATTGATGAGCCTCGGATGAGGTTGCTTTCCAATTGAGGACAGGCTTGGATGACTCAGGAAGTGTCGCTCTAGAGCTACCTTGCTTTTGACTTCGCTTACCTGGTTGTGGCTGAGAAGAGGATGTTGACAGGTTGCCTTGATTTCGAGACGATTTGGGTGGCTGTAGTCCACGAGACATCGAAGGACCACCCTGCGTTTGATCGGGCGCCTTGGGTGGTTTGCCCACAGACTGCGAGGAAGCTGCTTGAAGCTCAAGTAGCTTGGAAGGGCTGAGATCGCCACGACCCTTGGGATCATGAGGTGTCTCAGCTTGATGGCCATGATCCGCCAGCCAAGTCTTGTAGCGCTCGGAGATCCCCTTCTCCAACTCCCAAATCTCGATTTCATCCGGGCCCCACGGCCAGCTGAGACCGCTATCTTCAAGCCCAAGGAGTCTGACATATTCAAGCCAAGCCAGAAAGTCGACTGAATAGTCGAAGGCTGAGGAGCCTGTCCAGCTGAGGCCAAGAGTATGGAGCCGGAGAGCAACCTGGTTTTGCGCACCGGTGCGCACACGCTTCCATTTGTCCGGGAACCATTGGCGCTTGTGGGAGAAGGTATCTTGGATGAATCGTTCACGCTTTTCTCGATCGCGGGGATTGAAGTCGGCACTTGGAGGAGTACTCCCGGTGGTGGTTGTCGGGAGGTCGCTCATCTTCTGTGAATGCTAGGTACTGAGTTAGTTGAGTAACAAATAAAACATTGATAGGTCTCACCGGATCCCGGGCGATGGATATGGTGACGAAAGATGAAAGAAGGAGAAGAATGGTTGGAGTGCCTGATGCCTAGATATTCGGTGAATGCAGTAGTTTGTTTCTCCTTTGCCGGAGGGAGAAATGTTCGCGAACTACAGCTGGTCCGTCATGCAAGTAAATAAGTTTACGTCAACTGTTTACTGGTAGTTCACATATCAGAGTCCACTTGATAGATACGTTTGGCAGTGTATAATTTCCATTCGACTAGTCTTGCTTCCGTGTTCTATGTGACTGCTCAACCATCATGTTCTCAGTCTAGTCCTCCCACGGCGCATGTTCGAATCTGTCCCACGAGGACTCGTTATCGTTTGCTGAACCCCCCATAGCCAGTTCCAGCACTTCTTCAACCCAAATGGTGTGCAATGCAGTCGTAGCCTAGATTGTAGGCGTAGTCTTAGGCTCGAGATCCTTGGGGTCGTTGATGGTGGCGGCTGAATGGGCTTCAGCATCTAGCCAAGCCTTGAAGATCTGGGACCTCTCACCGCTCTTATCCAAGACCTTCGGCACCACGTCCTGGTTCCATGGCCAGCAGAATCGATCCTTGTCCAGTTTACGATCCTCAACGTACCCGACCCAGGCGCCGTAGTCGACGGCGTAGTCGAAGAAGTCGGTTCCCACCCAGTCAAAGCCTGCGTTATGTAGCTTGACACAAAATTTCAATTCTGCAGTTTTGTGCGAAGCCTTCCACTGAAGAGCGTTCCACTGTCGGGCATGGTCGAATCGCTCCTTGATGGATTGCTTGCGCCTCTCTCGATCGAAGAAATTGAAGTGAGGGCTTGGAGCAGGGCCCCGCTTGGACGCATCTTCCGCCATGTCGATTCTTAAGTACAAAGTTAGCTGCGTAGTAGACAGTAAAGTGGTAGGCCTTACTAGGTTTCTCTTGCGGTGGGTGATGTGGAAAGGAGAAGAAGATGAACAAAGGGCGTGCTGCATGAACATTTAAATGATGCGATAGTTTCTCCGCTGCTGGAGGGAAAGGTTGGTGAATCACTGCCGGTCTGTTCTGCACAAATGGTCAGGCCTACGTCAGTGCTCATCACTGGCATTCGAACAGTGCCCGACAAAAGCGAAACGTTGAATTTCCGACCTTGTTTTCCAAAATGGATGGAGTGCATGCTGCCTTTGTTCTGCCAGTTCAGTTCACATTCCAGGAATTCCCCTTGCCGGGTTGGTAAGCTATGCCTCAGCTGAAATGGAGATGGGCACTTGGTGCATGACTTACTCGTCCACTTACCTTGTACCGGTCTCCAATGCGCACACATCTGGCAGAGTACCAATTGCTCCCTCTCTGCGACCGACCTTTGCCGGCAATAATTCGACATCTGCCATCCGGGGTATACTATCCATTATGCTGCTCCACATCGACGGTGCTGACGTTCGCAGGTCCCGATGTTGAGAGCGATTTGACTTCAATCGACACAATCATCGATGCCGCTCGCTCCGAGTCTTCTATCTTTGAGATTGAGCCGACGGGAAGCTCCCCGGACTCGGATGTAACAACCCTTGGTTTAACAGCTGGGATCCCGACAAGTTCAGCGCTCATAACAGACACGACTGCGATCCCAACCCCGACCGGGATCATTGAACCGGCCGGAAGGTCTATCATCCTAGCAATCATCGTCTCCGAGAACGAGAAGCGAGATATCAATAAGAGAGCTTCAATCGACAACTTCGTCGGCGACAACAACCCTGAGCTGTGCACTTTCGCCCGAATCTATAATCTTGCCGAAGATCAGCTTTTTGAGAGCGGTGTTCCTATTCACTACTCAAATGAAGATTACGAGGCGCTAGTGGGTCGCGATCTTCCTGACGATGACTCCGTTACCAAGACCTTCCGAGTCACCGGCCGTTGACTTGTCTTCGAGAATGGTGGCCTACCTAATGGCCAAGCCGAGTTTTGTCAGGACTCGGACGGTTTGGTGTATATCACCTTCACTGAGGGTCCTCCGGGATGCGTTCCAGTTCAGTTAGCGGTCTATGATGGTGAGGGCATACCCTATATAGTTGTTGTCAATTACTAACATATCGCATAGTTACGCAATGTCAGAACGGTCGGCTTGTTGGTGTCGATGATTCGACCATGACCTCCATGGAGGTTCGGTCTACATCTGGAGTCATTGGGTCAGCAACTGCCACAAATATCGAAAGCGGTCCAACTGAACAAAGCCCGGTTACCGCTGAAAGTGGTGCAAGTGAAATCCGGTTGACCGGTTTCAAGCGCTCTCGATACTTCCACTGCAATCTCCTCAGGTGAAGATAATACGGCGACTGCATCCTCCGTAATGCCAAACCCCCAGCCATCATCAGAGCTGACCTCCGGTAGTGATACCGTGGACAACACTTCTCAAGCTACTGCCAATGTGCAAACGTCTACTGAAAATGAGATAGTAGAGGATACTACCACGGGCACCAGCTCCCAAGTCATCACTACAGATGTCTCAGTAGAGGAGACAACTACCGATGCCGGTTCTGAGGAGAGTACGACAGACATCAGTCCCGATGAGACTAAGACTACAAATGTCAATCCGGAGGAAACTACAACAGATACTACACAACGCAGAGACTACAGAAACGACCCCAGGCGAAACTGCTCCACATTCTACAATGGATAACACCATTACTGAGCCCACATCGGTCACCACAGATACGACCACAGATCTCCAACCAACCACGACAGCCGCGCCCCCATCACAATGCAGTGATCTCAGCGACCCATACACCGTCCCTAACGGTCCCACCTTTGACCTATTCTGCGGCTCATTTCAAGTTGGCGAAGTAATTGATGAAATTGTAGGAGCCAGTTTCACCAGTTGCATACAGTCCTGTGCCCAGATCAATGAGTGTGTTGGTGTGCGACTCGATCGAAGCGTGGATAGCTGTCTACTACTCTCGGTAGTCCTGGGCATCTTCTTGGAGAACCCTGACATTGACTATGCCCTTCTTCGGGAAGGTGATGCTACAGATACCAGCACTGGTTTCCCGGTAGGTACCACAGCTGAGGAAGCTGAAGCAACGACCTCTGCGGATACTGCTAAGGAAGCAGGTACTACTGCTACGATTACTGCGGATGCAACAACAGATATCCCAGCAGCTACAGCCTCCGCCTCGCAGCTAGCCTGCGAAGACTTGTCCAATCCTTACACAGACAGCACCAGCAGGAGTTATAATCTTGAGTGTAGTAGTAACCCTGGCCAGACTACCCTACTCGAGACCGTTCCCAAGGACGATCTCGTTGCTTGTTTGGAGATGTGTTCGATATATGGTGGTTGCAACGCTGTGTTATACAGTAGCTCTACCCAGCAATGTCAGCTTCTGTCGGATTGGGACGGCGCGTCTGTAAATTCAGATTTGGACTTCGCAGCTAGTTTAGCAATTTGACCGAAGGCAAACTGACTAACTAGATTTAGGGTCCAGGAAGGTTCGGCGATAGTGACATTGGGAATGTGCAAGTTTGATCGGTTAATCGATGTTATGCAGACCGTACTGCATCATCAAGTTTCTTTTTTCGAAGTGGTACTGTTATATAATCTATCTATTCTTCTCTCTTGTGCAACCACATAAATAACAGGGGTATCTCTAAAAAGCAAGGCTGAGATGAGTTTTATCTTCAAAGAATTATGGATTGCAACCTCTAGTAGGTTTATAAGTTGCATTAGCTACTAAACTCTAACAGCAATCAAAATATATTACACCGCCGCTGCTCCGCTATAGGCAAGACAACTTCTTCCGTCTTCCTCCTTCAACCTTCATCCAACCCGACACAGCAAGCAAGCTACTCCAAAGAGTCGTGCGACTACGTACAATGCAGAGAGCCTTAGAGAACGACCATCAGACGTTTTTGACCTAGTTGGAGTGTCCAATCAATTAGGAGAGCTCTTGTACAAAGGCTGTTCGACATTATCAGACCGAGGTTGTTGTGTATGCTAAGTTCGGGATTCTCCAGATCTACCTTGGATTTCCCTGAATGAGGCCTGCAGCTCCTGAACATCTGATTCTAACGTGCGAACCCTGCTCTTGAGCCCCTGTATTTCGTCTCCCTGCCTGGTTTTGTCGGCCTCGATGGATGTGTTCTTGGCATTCGCCTCTGCGAGTGATTGCTTCAACTCGGCATTCTCAGCCCGCAAACTATCTTCCAATGCAGAAGCCTCTAGTAGCTCTTCTTGGAGCCTTTCGTTCTCGGCGCGGAGACCTTCGGATCCAGAGTTGTTGGTTAGGAGGCTGCCGACGTCTGGAACGACATTCTTTACCAACGTCTCGAGAGTATCAAATCTCTCGTGGATTCGAGTGTCTTCATGACCAGAGAGGTCGGCTTGATGGTGACTGATGGATTGCAAAGGCGTGGAACCTTGACGCGACGAGGTGGTTGGGTTGCTTCTCTGTAAAGAGGTCGAGAGTGTGGGATTGAGTCGAGCCTGGTCCAACAAATCCCATATATCCCCGTGGTTCACGTTCGGGCTCGCCAAGATTACTAGGTCATCGTCCTGATCCAGGGAATGGTCCAGCTCCAACTCTGACACGCGACCGTCGGGCGAGTCAATGTGATTGAGTTCCATGTCGCGGTCGAACATGTCGATGTCGGTTTGGGGAATGGTTGACTCTGGCTCGTTGTCCTCAGTGACGGTGGGCTCAGCTTCGATAACATTGTCGACCGCCGGATCCGGTCTGCATGGAACACTGCCCGCTCCAACATGCCGGCTACGACGTGCATGTTCGCTACGACCGCTTACAACCCTCTGGAAGAAGTAGCCCATGCCCGCCTCAAGAGAACGTTTCAACTCATGGTCTTTGGGGTATTCCGCCTGGTTTGGACCTCGTTCGGCCTTAACCGCATCCCAAATTCGCTTGGTACCAGCCCTCCATGACGCATCCCGCCACGCAAAGTTATCAAGGGCCATTTCGATAGACTTGAGATCCTTGAGGTTGACAGGCAATGCAGTGCGTCCATCAACGTCGATGTCTTTGTCTGGAACATGTTCGACATGATCTGCAATCGAGACAAGGAAAGCTGGGAATTCTTCGGCTACAGGAGTGCAGCAAATCGCCTGTCTGAGCATATCAGCGATGTCAGTCGGCATACTGTCGAGCGCCCGACATGTCTCTCTGAGTCTTGCGAAAGTTAGGAAGCCGAATGTGTTGTCGGTCAGCGGCCAAGGGTGTCGGGGTTGCACTCTGCACAAAACTACAAATTGTAGTGCCGCCTGAAGAAGCGCAGAGTTCTGCCTCCAAACCGGATGTACAAGCAAGGGTACCATCTGCTTGCTGAACTCTGAGCTGAACACAGCATGGCAGGTCTTTGCGGACCGCCGGGGTCCATACTGTAGATTGTACAACGGAGAGAGAAAAACCACAGGTGAAATTTTGAAGATACGAATAAAAGTTCTGTACAACATCTTGAACTGGTACTGTGTCGGTGCCGTCGGATCCAGGCTGTCGAGGGTATTGATCTCGTTTGACTTCCTCAAGAGCCGCACCACCTCGAGCTTTTCATCGCCTTGGACAAACCACTTTCCGTTGAGATGGCGCATTGTTTGGATGTCATCGTTCATGATTGGAGGGCAAGCCTCGAGCAAAGCTCTAGCCACCGCCGTGGCATCTTCCTCCGGGGTTGTCTCGTTTGGTGGGACGGCTTCTGCCTCGGTGGCTGGGTGAGGCTCAGGCTCTTCTCCTTGGCAGCGCGGCTTCTTTCGTTGTCCTTCTTCGGCAGCCCAGGAGCGCTTTGACGGAGCCATGTCGTGTGTTGTGATTTGAAAGTGATTTCGTCGTTGTGCCATGGGTGTCAGAGGACTTCTTTTGCAAGTTAGGTTACAGAAATAAAGTAGCCTAATTGCTAGCCTAAGCTTGGACAGGATGACTAATTTATTTCGTCTCTCATGCTCTCTGGGGTCAATTCTTCTAACACCCCTGCGGTGGAGGGTGGATAAGTGTGAAAGTGGTGATGCAGTGCCAGATTGCGCGTAGCGACAGTGGTGAAAACAAACGTGGCTCTGTACAAATTTAGAACTGTGCCATTTCCTTGATGCCCTGACACTGATCCAAACAAACTGTAACAAATTTTATTGATGCTCAACACTAGTCTACGTTGTTGCATGCAATCGACACTGTACCTGCACTTCTATGACGGTGAAAGGATAGATACTCCTATACATTTGTTTCCTTTTCCTGGATTAATCCAAACGTCCAGTGAAGGATTTATTTGTGTTGGAAGCATCGGTGTCACGAGCAATGATCAATCCGCGACAAGCCTTCCTTATGTGTCCCGTCAAAGAGCGTTGTTTGCTCGCTGTTTTGGCTGATGTTTCCGGTGAAGGCTGTCGCCTGCTCGGGAACTGTTGGATTGACGTCGCTGGTCAGTGTCATTGTACGGTCTAATTTAGGTCTCCAGTGAAACGGCACCTGGATGGCGTGGCGGTGGACCCCATTACCAGACTCCACTGTCAACGGTGATCCTTGTTTTCCTGATTGGGACGACTCTTTGTCCACCATTGGTCGCTGTAGTTTGGGTGACCCCTGGCGTGGAGGCTGTTAAACCTTGTCCGTTTCTGGTCGGCTCGCGTATCACCGTCATCGTCAGCGTCACTGGCGTCGAGGGTCAGCTCAGGGAAGACGCGCAGGACCAGTCGGGCGCAAAGGATATCTGGAACGAAATGTATCGAGTGTTGTCGAGCTAAATTCATTGAACGGTGTATCGGGGCTTATTGGGTAGAGCCTGGTGCCCAAAGGTGGTGAGGTCTTGGAGGATGGACTGTCTGTAGGGTAGTCATTTGCGCGTCGGGGTGATGTTCAATTGTTCGGCCCATGACAACACTGTAAGCTGTGTATGTTTATAATCCGTAGCGCATCTCTATGTAAATCAATGGTTATCGCCATGTTCAGATGATGAGAAGGTCAAGATTCGGTGCTCAACCGTTGATTATATCGGGGCATTGCATGAGCCCCACACTAGCCAACGCACCTGCCTCAGTTGTGAACGACTAGAATACCTAAACACCTGAGTCTCTATTTCCTCTTTTTTTTCCAGAGCTTGAGACAAACAAGGATGATTCACTCCCCAACTAAAGGCTTGCCAATTCACATCGCTGATCAGTTATAGATCCCGAAGACTGTTAGCACAAACTCCGACCGCTCCCCTCCAAGACTCCTTGATTTTCCACGCCGCGCAGTCGGCTCCGTCAAACGAATCTGCGAAGCAAAGATAGACAATGTAGCCACTCTGGAAAGACCTCCAAGTCTTGGAAAGCGTATGACATTCAAACGTACCTCCAAGGCAACCATTTCAGGTCCTACGGTCCCGACTGTACTTCCTTGACCACGACAAATTCATTAAGACGCCACACACTGGGCGCAATTTTGATCCACTGTACCGAACTGGTCGCCAAAGAGCACATCAAAGTTGTCTCTGTCAACACATCGAAGCCATGTCCATTTCGTCCAAGGTGCTCATCTTGGGGGTATATCTCGACCACCATTGATCTCGTATCGTTCGATCTTGCATCAGAAGAGGCCATGGTCCTTGTCATCCAGAGTTCCTCGATAGTTGAAGCTCGGTCACCGAATTGATAATCAAACCAACAAAGGATCAGCCAACGCACTTGTCAACATCCCTCCCACTTGTTTTGGTCAACACCTCCGTCAACACGCTATTGTCTCTGCCCTGTTCTATCCCCGATGGGCAATTATACATTAAATTATAGTGTGAGTTCTAGACCCCTTGGCCAACGAACTCGCTGCTCATTTCACTAATGCCTACCTAGTTGACCAATTTTGATCAGACCCCGTAGGCTTCTCAGCCAGCTTTATCACACAGGTGTTTCGTACGCTCTCTTCGATCGGATTCTCCGTCTCTAAGCGATCGCCGTCTCTCTGTTATTCACGCCCATTCTTATCGCTCTGCCGACTTGCCAATTGCGCCGTCTTCAAAGCTGCCGCCGTTTCCTCCATTGCCTCAGCCGACTGTGGTCACCGAACCGCTTCTCGCTTCCGTTGCTCTTGTCGCAGTTGCCTCCCGTCACCCCGCCCACTGCACTGACTGTACTGTCTTCGCCGCCTCCGTTCCTTTGTTATCGCCGCCCCTCAGGTACTCGATCAATTTTGATTCCGCGCCTGCGTCAGGATATTCTCAAGAACTCTGGCGGCGGTGTTGTTCCATATCCCATTCCGCACCGCCAAACTACATGCTAAACTTGTTACTCTGGATCATCCACTATCCTAACGTCGGTCATCTATAGACAATCACAGCATCCAAAATGCCTGGAGAAAGAAGCAAATTGGACAGCAGGGCTCAAGTAATCGCGAGCAGTCCCATCAGATGAAGAAGTTCGACACCGTTTGGGCTCCCAGCACCGAATTCTTCGTAACGGCAATTTGATGGAGACTTTGGTCAACCCCGCTGGGCCACGATCCAACTGGCCCCAACCAGACTGAGCAGCAAGGCTCAGGTGACCGCGAACAGCCCTATCGAATCGAGAGAGCCAATGAAGTTTGGGCTCCCCACGCCGACTACTTGGAAATGAAGTACCGTGCCGGCAACGTGACGGAGACTGCGAAAGACACCACGCCTAGTCGAACAGGCTAAGCACCAGGACTCAAACGATCGCGAGCAGCCTTATCGAATCAAGAAAATCGACGACGCGGGGGCCTCCGACACCGACTACTTGAAAATGAAAGACTGTAACGGCATCGTAATGGAGAACGCGGTAAACACCACACCAGACCATGATTCAAGCGCGGATCAGGAGCCGCCCATCGAATCAAGAAAGTCAACGCTGTTTGGACTCCCAAGGCCGACATCGTGAAGGGGAGACTGCGACGGCAATTATTAAGGCCGTGGTCAACACCACGCTAAGTCGGGATGAGACTGGGGATCAGGGGAAGTTCGATCGAATCAAGAAGGTCGACGATGTTGGGGCTCTCGACGCCGTTCATACAGCAGGGCTCGATCAGTCGTGAGCAACTTACCGAATCAAAACGTCGACGTCCCTTGGGCTCCCAACGCCGACTTCCTGAAAGTTGAAAGACCGCAACGGCAACGTGATGGAGACCGTGGTGAACAAGACGACAAGCCACGATCCCTTCGACCGGGGGTCAGGAGCAGCCGCAGCAAATCAAGAAAGTCAACGCTGTTTGAGCCCCCGACCCCGACTTCGCGAAGATACAAGACCGCAACCACAATGTCATGGCGACTGCGGTTAACACCGCGAAGACCTTGGCGGCAACGTGAGGGAGACCGCGATCAACACCACGCCAGGCCATAACCCGATAAAATCCAAGCAAGCTAACCAGTAGAGCTCGAGCGGTTGCAAGCAGCCAGATCGAATCGAGCAAGTCGACGTTGTTAGGGCTCCCAACGCCAACCATGCAGCATTGCCCGAGTGATCAGGAGCAAGTCGATCAGATCATCAGGAATCTCAACGCCGACTTCGTGAAGATAAGACACTGTGACAGCGATGCGATGAAGACCGTGGTCAATCGTCACTCAGCTATTGACAGTCATTCACGTATGCAGTTACTATTTGTGCCGTCGACCTTCTGCCCTCGCCTTTTAATCTCGATTTTCCAATCCCTACAGTCTTCCACCGCCACGGTCACTTCCAAGACTTTAACCGCCAAGCTTACCAGAGTCAATCTCAAGAAATCGCTGACCGACGTGAAATACGTCTAGAGAGCAGCGGACCCCTTATTTGTGCGAAAAGCCTGGATACGAATGTTCTGCTTGGTCTCTTTCAACAGGCAATATCAGTACGAACGTCACACGCCATCAGTAGGCAGGACTAATCACATCTACGTTTTCCCGCAGATGCGTTTGTTATTATGTTTGTTATTAAGGACTTACATCCCTTGCTCCCAAGCGATTGTGCTCTTGCCCTCCCTGGTCTTATTTAGTAGGCAATCAGGGTAGAGACATGGCATAGCGCAAGTATGTACATCCTTATAATCTCTACCGCCGATATTAACAACTCTTGTCCAACCTGATTCATATGAGGGATCTAGCTCGGGACCTGCACCTCACTGAAACGTCGCAGGATTACGACCGCTGTTCTCGAGACCATACTGGAAAAAGCCGCTGACGGAACTCTTATATATAATTGACGGTATCCGCGCCTATGAGATTCAACAGTGACCGCTTTCCACCTTGTGGCGTTCGACAGTCCTACTCACAGTTCCGCATCACCATTCTCTCACCATTCTTCAGTTTTATCATTGTCTGCTACATGGATCCGACAAAAGATGTCATCTTGACCAGCGGAAACTAGGAAGGAAGCCGTGCCTCGACTGAGAAAAGCCAGAACCAGCCCGAACTAGCAAGAGAACCGCCGAAGAGGATTGTCGCGACATGGCACATGGAGGAAAGCTTGCCAAAGCAGTCCCTGCTTGAGGTGGAGACAAACAGCCCGATGTTGTGGTAGTCAGAAGTCACCCAAGCAATCCAAGCTTATGAACCAGATCAGCCCTGGAGAGGTTAAGCCTATCGGCGTTCACGACATTCAGCCTGCGCTCAATGCCGATAAAGAGCTTTTCTAATCCTATCAACGATGGCGAGGAGAGAAGAGG
>QGDY01000034.1:0-204766 GCA_004367095.1 Fusarium nanum
GTGGTTGAAGCATATGCTTCAACCACCTCGGAGGGTAGGGGGTTACGTGATGTTATCGCCAATTCCTTCCATGAACACCCAGAACTGGCGAAGCTGAAAGGGGTTCAACCCATTTTGAAGGAGACGAACTTTTCGAGACATGATGTGTTCATGCATTGGCATAACCAGCAAGGACGCTTATCTAGCTATAAGATGGGAGACAGCAATGGCTATGCAGCTCATTGTAGCGCTTTCCTTTGCTGCAGATTTCTTTGGGAAATCATGTAATGTCAATCCTTCACCCTGGCGACAGTTTATCTTGCTGGGCTAAAAGCAGATCAAAAGAACTAATTCTACTAGTATGTACTTATTCAGCTACTAGACCCTCCAGCGGCTCTAGACTAGTCTATTACCCTCTTGAAATTCACTTCCTTTCTCAACTAGATAAAAGCTAAAACGTAATCATGCGACCAGGATCGAAAATTCGGCTTACGGCCTTTTGTACATCTTCGAAGCGCATGAAACCGCATTGCTCACTTTCCAGGTGACTTGTAACGGCAGCAAACGTAGCAAATCGCTTATCACAAGCTTTTTTTGGGCAATGATACAACTTTTGTGCATGCTTTGGCGACTGAAGATGCTGGTTGAGAGATTGGAGTCGGTTGAAAGAAGCCCCACACAGAGAGCAGTCGAAAGCTCCAGTGGCTACATTCCGGGATCTCTCAGTGGCCTCAAAATCGTCCTCCTTAGACCAGTTGAGCAGTTTCTTGGTCAGTGTACCGTTGGGATCTCGGTTTCTGACTGCTTCGTAGACCATCACCCTGTTTAAAGGCGCTTTAAAGCACCCTTTATTCTCGAGATGTTGAAACACACCGGCTGCAGTCACGTATGATTGGCCACAGAAGGGGCAGGGTTGAGTTTCTCCCTGGTGTACCCTACTTCGGAGGTGCTATAAACATTGAACATTAGTCATTAGTCGTCAGCAGATTCGAATTTGATAACTAACCATCTTGATGCTGTTGAGATCTTGGAAGGATCGATCGCATGGATCGCAGTATAAATGATTGCTGATCTCATGATCCCTTAGCTCATCTGCTGTATCAAGTTCCTCGTCACAGGAGTCAAACTCGCAATAGTAGCAGGAATTATCCGAGTCTTCCGATGCGGAATCGGCCCAGTGATCCAGAGCACTCATATGCTGCTCAACAGCACGCTTGGTCTTGAAGTAGCGGTCGCAGGTCTCACATTCAAAGTCTGGGACTTCATGTGAAGTGTCTGATACATGCTGGTCACGAGATCTCCAGGAAGGCCATGTTTTCCAACAGGTACCGCAAGCAAATTCCATATGAAAAGTAATTAATTGAGGCTTTGAATAAGTTTCGAAACATAAAATAGAGGTCTGGGTAGGCTGCTGGGATTTGGTAGAAGCGGTGGGATTATCTCTTCTACAGAAGTCAATGTCCACGCCGCTGATGTTGGTCGGCCTCCTGCATATGCAACACGTACTGTTGTCTTTTTCCTGCTTTACCCCGCAGTGTCGTATTGTTGCCTAAGATCTAATTGGAAGGCATCCGTGTTGGTTAGCCCTTGCAAATGAATATCTTGTCACCTTGTGGTCATCCCACACCTGCAGACATTGGTTGGGCAAATGCAGTTGGTTCCATTCGCCCATCTTTCATTTACGTGCCCAGCCAATGGCTGGACGTGATCAAACGGGATGGGAACGCATATGACTCAACAACTTGATATGCGGCTGGCCTCATTCTTATCATCTGGAACGCAAACGTGATGTGTCGAGTATAATTAACGCAATGATAAATCCGTGACGTATATGACGGTTTTCCAAGCGATCGGGAAAAGCGTTGCACGTGTCCCTGAGATAGATGGGGCTGAATAAACTCATCGCAATTCTAGACAAATGCATCTTGTAAAGGCTTCACGGCATATTACAATATCGATCTTGACAAAGGCCCTTTACCCCCAAGGATTGGGCATATACATAGGACGCGTTCGCTATGATCCCTGCATCAATGATCACGACAAGCTCCATCTCGCCATGAAGAATGGCCATCGTAATATAACCAGCAGGGCGTTATCTGCGACCTCCAAGCATCCTTACAGGATATCCATCGGCCACTGAGTTTCGAGGACACTGGGAGTCTCATCTGAGAAATTCTATTCCGTGATTGAACACTATTGCTCGGATGTTCTCTGGAATATGCAAATGGAGAAGAGGTTATGGATGGGTGTTTTCAGTAAAGATTCGGCGGTTTCGGCAAAAGCTGAAATTAATTTGATTGCGATTTTTATTTCACATGCACGGATCTCTTCACCCCAAGGAGGCACTTCCTACAAGATTTCGCGGAGTAGGAACCTGAGCAAACCGCCGTGGTATGCGCTCCGTTTGGGGAAGAACTTCCCGTTATCGATAGTATAGTCCTGCAGTTGTTCCAGGGTTTCAAAAACTGTAACCGGCGCTCCAGTATTCCAGGTCTCAACGAGATCAACCAAGTTAACGTGTGTCCGACGTACACACTAGATTCAATCAACGCCCTGCTAAAAAAAGACGGTGCTGCAAGCTCTTGAACTTACCTCACGACATGCTGCCAAACGTGTAGGAACCGGCTCGATGTTCAGCACATGGCAAAGCTTCTGCCAGGATTCAAGATTATCTGGATTCGTTCCATAGATATCGTTGAACTGTTTTACCATCGCTGCCTTAAGGTCTTCTCTTGCATCTTTAGCATCATCCTTGTCCCATTCAAAGAAGTGACACATTCGCCTAAACTCTGTCCAAATCGGCTTTGAGGCGTTGTAATCAAAGCCGGGATAGCCGGCAAAAAACTGGTCGATGTGGTCGATAGATCTCTTGACTCCTTTCACTTCTTTGGATCTTTTCTTATTAGCCTTTTGTGCGCTCTTTGGCTTCTTCGTGGCATTTGTGAGATTCTTTTGTGTGATATAGAAATTAGTCGCCGAGAATGGATTGTATTGTCGAGGATAGACACCTACGTTCGGCTGATCACTTTGTCGTTCTTCGTGACGAAACCTACACTTCGTCCCAAACCGACAGGTCCCGGATTCCAAGTACAACCGACAGACCTTTTCCGATTTCAGGGCGCTCATTGCAAATAGAAAATACACCGTACAGCTCAAGGATGAGAATAGAATAGGCATCAAATAGCTTCAGTGCTGTGGGTTCGACTTTCATTAAATTTGGTGGATTTGGGCATCAGTCTTTGAAATACTACTGCTGCTACCATAATGCCCAACCGCGATCAGCCGATCTGCAAGCCATGTGACCGATGCTTCAATCAGCCGGCGACTAATGTGCATATAGAGCGCGTCATTTGAGACTTTGCCGACCGAGCTTCTACCTGCTGTTGGGCCAACGTGCAGCTATTGATGCGGGAGGCCGACCTGGTGTGTGAGGTAGGCCTCCTCCCCCGCCACTGGGGACGCCAAGTGTTGACCCAGCACTGACCGTGCTCTCGTTTGCTTTCGTGTTTTTACGGAAGAAGAAACGTTTTGTTACCATTTACCTTAAAGTACCCGCGTCGCTCTGACCGGGGTCTAAAGCTACAGAATTAAATTTACCTGTAACCCTGCGCAGGCCCTTTCTCCAGATAGACACTCTTAATCATCGTTTCACCGGACGATATGGATAATAACATGAACCCTGCCATATTATGTGCCGAAAGCATTAGTCTTCTTTTTCTTCTGCACAGCGTCCCAAACGCACCAAAAATCACACCACTCCACAGAGGCCAGACAAGCGAAACAGGGTACGGCTTGTCGTTCGAAAAGGAGCGAGAACTTGCAAGTACTCTGGCTTTCCTTTCTAGTATTCGGGAAGATCCAAATAGAATACCTGCTTTGTGTATCGAAAGCCTTTCTGGCGGTTGTGCCTTGAAAGTTCATATAGCCGTTAACAAAAGTGCCTTTGTTGATGATGATGCACATCTGATGGAAATCAACCGCGCATTGAGTAAGATACTTGCGCCACTTTCGAATGTTTTAAATAGTGAGTGCATTGGACCCAACCACGATATCTATGGAAACCAGTTATGTACTAACCATCAAACAGCCGGTGACCAAGCTGTTGCGGTGGAGACTGTCTTCGATGTGATTATAACGGTCTGTGAAGAGCGAATTCTGAACCGTCTTCATCTCCGTCCAAACAAGAAACAGAAGATAAAAAAGCCTGCCGTTGAAACCTTGTCAATAGCTATAGAATCCTTGAGACAGCTTCACAAGAAAATATCGAGCCGAGGGGTGTTGGTCGATTCAGCAGCAAAGTTTGAAAACAGAGCGAATGGCGTCATCAAGCTCATTATGGCATGGACCAAGCACCAAACTACAGCTCGCCTACGAGATATCCTGGAAGCGATTCATGGATTATGGATCGTAGAAAAACTTGATGAGTTGCTCAACTGTATACCGAACAGCCTCATGGACCCTAACCTGAGGGACAGCTTGCATAATATGATCCGGAAGGTCGCCAGGTACAAGGAGGCTGCTAGGTACCTCTGTCGATTGGCAAGGAAATTTCCATGCGTTCGTAGAGTGGAAGTTGTTTCCGTCACTCTACAACGGGAAATGTTCGCCAAACCTGAGGTCGATGGCTACGCACCTTCTTTGTCTGGTACATTGCACCGGATCAGTAGTAAACACGGCAGTTCTGCGAGTCTTTCCAGAATCTGCACCTTATTAAAGGTGGACGCAGTGCGTGCTGATCACTTGTTCTCCGAACATGTACTCAGGGCCCTTCAAGGCGCGAAGATCCATGCTGAAATCCAACTGTTTTATCACATCGAGATGCTCCGTTTGACCCGACCGCCACGTGTGGTCTCTTCAAGTAAGGATGCTTGCTATCTCTGCGACTTCTTCATTGCCATCGGCACCAAATTTCACAGTCCAAAATGCCATGGGAGGCTCTACCCTGGCTGGCGACTACCAGTGTTACCTGTTCAGGATGAAACACAAAGAAGGTTCAATGATCGTTTAGAGCAGGAAGCCTGTAGCAGCATCAAAAACCTGTTCAAAACAAAAAAGAGGTTTTCGTTACCGGATCCTCGGGAGAGCACAATTCTTACGATTAGGCAATCAAATTCAACGTTGGCCACACAATCCAGCAACGTGGATGCGGCAAGAGATGCTTCTGATAAGACCTCCGATAAAATTGGTAGTGACGACTTGAAGCCAAGTACAATCACACTCTCGAACAACTACCTACACGCAACTCAAGATATGCTAGAACACCCAGTCACTTGTCGCGATGGGAACACGGCCAAACAAAGTATTGCGTCGGACACAAGCCACGATCAAAGTCAAGAATTGTTGTTATCCGACATTCAGGGTGAGGCCGATCAGAAACATGACCTTAGGCGGAGTGATCCAATCACTCTTTGTGTTGCGCCAGAGAATGTGTCGTGTTTTCGTTTCGGTCCAGTAAAGCTCCACGTGGAATACTCAGCAGCCCACGATGGAACTACAGGGGATGTTAGAAGGGAGCTAACATTTGATGCTGAATGGATTACTGATGTTGAGGATCAATCAACCAACAGTTATTCTGGATCATCCTTAATTGACATCGGAGAGTCTATATACACGGCATCCCTTCCCTTAGATAAGCTCAACCAATTGGATATAAACCTTGAAGGAAAGGTGTTGAGAATTCGATTACATCCTTGAGTGTCCCTGCTAGTCGAGAACAATACGGTAAGTGAAGGATCGAAAACCCCGTACATTGGAGAGAAGGATGGGAGGAGAGCAACATTAGCTAGATAGTGTAGATAGATATCTATAACCTGCATAATTCTCTGACCGGTCTGCTGTCAGCCAAGGGCCATGAATAAAAATAAGGGGCTGCTGGTGACGTCAATTATTGGCTTCTGGCAAAATCAGGCTGTGAGTTGTGGATGATTACTGGCAGATTACCCGCGACGAAAAGTAGGCGAGTAACATAAGACATCTATTGGATAAAACGTTCGTATTTACCTAAAGAGGTCAAGCCCGCATCCAACTTGTGTTGCAGGTGGTCGTTAACAGATTATGTCCGGATGATCAATCGACTGCCCCTCCCTCAATATTAATCAGGTGGCTTTCCCTCCCCCTTCCTTTCCCTACTTTTATTTCCCTGCTTTATAGTCAATGGGAGACTTTTGAAGTCCGATACTTTAAACATTCGTATCTATCCTTTTGAATCATATCGATAGCGACATCACACAATGGAAACTTTCCTTTGGGTCTCGGCGATCAGGATAACGCAGCAACGGCTCCAGAAGTACACCATGGCAATGCAGGCAAAGCTCCTGAGCTCGTCCCGAGCAACTTAGATTTACACAGCGGATCGCCAGGCCAGGTTCAAGCCGTTGAGGAACAGAAGCTGCTATTTGGCTGGAGCCTGTGGGCACTACTTACTCTAGCTGCGACCATCTCTGCTCTCTGTGTCGGCGCTGTCGTAGGTGGGGTATTAGGTAAAGAGCTGGCTGATTGCAAGTAAGTTTAGGTTACGAGCCTTGGAGCTTGACTCGCATACTGATGACCTTGCTTTAATCAGATCTTCACCATCCCCGACCACAACACAGACTAGGTCTCCAGCAGAAAATACATCGTGTCCGGCTGCCGAGGGTGATGACACCAGCGACTACGCACCTATTCTCACAAAGGACATGATCAATACAAGAAATTTAACCAAGCCGGATGATTGCGCAAGACCTGGGGGTCCCCATAGTTTCAGATCAAGCACTGGACGGGAGTACACGTATTACTGCGACTTCGATGCACCGGCCAACGAAGACATCCACGATGAGCAAAGGTTCTTGTCATACACACTACTGGACTGCATCAACGCCTGTACGTACATGAACCAGCTGGCCGAACTAAATCGGGTCGAACACAATTCAAATGGGTCCCGCTGTGATTCAGTTGTATTTTCATGGGAAATTACAGAAAGCTGGGAGGATGGGTACGCTAATTGCTGGTTAAAGAGTGGTACAGCAGAAAGGAAGCAGATATTCGACATCCCGGGGACTATCTATGCTGAGCCTGCATCATAATTGGCCAAACAAGACTATTCTACTGTTCATTAACGTCAAAGGTTGGGAAGACTGGAGGTTTATAAAGTATTTTATTAGTTTTCGACATAGTATGGCAGCAGCCGATTTTTTAACGAGAGGTAATTGTGAAAAGGAGGAGTTGGTTGAAGGACCAGAACCAGGACGGTGTCGAAGGCTCAGTAAGGCCACAAGGCCCATTCAACTGGACCAAAAGCCTAAATCGGGATACAAAGGTCCACAACGAGAGGCAGTATAGGTAATAAACAATACAGTGTAGCATCGACTATAGCATCTTTAAACCATCTATACAAGATATAGGTGCTAAATCTTGTCTTGGAAATCACACTCCAGCAATCGCACGCCTTCAAAGATTTTCCCCATGTCCGTCTTCCCAATCGATCCACAGTCCTGTCGGACCTTTTCTATAAGAACCCGCAAGAATTGAACAGGGCTTTTTGCAAAGTTCGACTTGTTCACTAAGATCCCTTCAGTGCCTGGTGGGATGAAGCCATCTGGGCCAAGAACAACAGCATCATCCGAAGTGCCCCAAGCCAGCCCAAGCAGATCGCAAATAGCGGTATAGTCCTTGAAGGTGGATAGGTACAGTTGTCCGGAAAAGAGGTTCAGGAACGAGACAATGTTCCTTGGGATAACGTCCGCAGTGGGGTTTCCTGATACACGGTAGAGCTGTAAGCCATCAAGCGATTGAAAGGCAAGGTTTACTCTCGGAGCGTAAAGATATAAAGCCACGTATGGAGATCTTTCAATCAATGGTAGTAACTGGTGAGCTTCGAAAGGACTGATGATCACGAGCCCGATGAGACATATACCTTTCCCGACCAGGATCCATTGCACTGGTCGTTGGAAAGAGTCTGAGTAATTGTTATCGCCGAAAGCTCCCTTGACGGTCCTTGCGAAATCCAATGTCGCCCGTAAATTGACGGGAAAGTTGTCAAGGTCAACATACCCAGCTGCCGAAGTGTTTTCCAGGGTTTGGAAGGCTGATTTATGCTCAGTGTTGAAATCGCTGGAGATTTGACCATTCTGTATCCAGTTTCTTAGAGAATCGCTAATGGAGTGGGTTTCTGGTTCAGCCGCAGGTGGTTTCTCGATTTGTCGCTCTTGCTCTGTTTCCGGAGAGAGTTCTCGTTCCTGCTCTTCCTGTAAGGATGCCGCGTGGAGCTCAGTCAATCCGAAGTCGTCGCAGCGTGCTCGAAGAACGTGCATCTTTGACGCATCGGCTTTATCCAGGAATGCGTCCAAGTCGACGCGGCCGTTTCTTGGGCGATAGCGTTGGTTCAGAGTCTGAGATTCATCCTCCAGAAACTGCTCAGCCCATCGCGGAGCATCATCTCCCCGGTAACCAGACCAGAAAGCTTGTTGTCTGCTGAACCGGACACCCTGGTTGAGCCACAGAGGAATTGCCTTTCGTAGGTCAAGGCACGTTTGCGAAATGACCCAGTTGAGTACATCAGGTATGGTGACTTCACGAGTTCCAGACACTTTCTGGGATTTCAACAGGGCTATCTTCTGTTCAATCTCCCACGGGACACAGAACTCCACGGTTTGGCCTTTCCCGAGTTTTCGCATCCGCATACACGCTGAGACATAATGAGCAATCGTCAGAGAGCTGGTTGTCTTTACTCACCCTGAACCAATCGGTCCTTCGTCAATCCAGCACCCAAGGTAACTACCGCGCGGTAGTCGGGAGGAAACTTGAGGTCTGTTCCTCTGGTATGCGACTCATCTAGAAAGACCAGGCATCGGTCAAGCTGTTCAAAGAATGGTGACGTTTCGAGCTCTTCAACCTTTCCAGACCGGTCGAGGACAACGATTTCGTCATCGTCATTGAAACAAACGACTGCCTGAGTCTTGTCCTCGTTCTCATAACGCGCTAACCACTGTTTTGCGAATTGCAGATTAGTGAGATCAATTACCTGAGCCCCAACATCCAAGACCACTCGTGTCTCTGTATCCGTTCCCGATATCATATCGAGAAGCATCTGGCTGTTGAACGGGGTACCTTTGGCTGCCTCCGGTACCAGAGTGACGCCATTTTGCGGTTGTAACAAATAGCCAAGTACTAGCGCATTGGTGTGCTTCTGCTCCGGAAGGTCCAGTTGCTTGATGTCCGTGGGGAGAACATATCTTGAGTCGTTGGTCCCGCTAAATCCAGTGGTGGGATGGTCTTTAATCTTGCCTAGATCCCAGCCTGATGCTGACAGCTTGTGAGGGAACTCCTTAGCTTCCTTGCTGAAGACCAAATGACTCAGATAGTAGTCAATTGCCAACTTGGAGTAGCGAAGTTGCGGAAATATCTCATCTTGGAACTGAGATCTGTCTCGTAGAGTCACGCCGTCTAGAGTGCGCAGTGGCGATGGCAGGGTCGGAGCGGTTCTCGTCCACTCGTGATACTCTGTTCTGGCGTTGTCCGACTTTACCAGTAGACGGAAGGCAAAGAATAGAGATTCTTCATCTAAACCACTGTAATAGTAACTCAAACACGTGAGAGTAATCACAACATCAGGGTGGCTGAACTCCGATCGTGGAGAAGGGCTATCTTTAGCACGAAAGGGAACAGCCAACTTGGTCCCAGACTGGCGATGCCGATCGACTCCATAGTTGACTCTCCATCTCTTTTGACCCAATGCAAAAGCAAGGATACCACCTGCGAACAAACCGCGCAATAGTAAGATGCGACCAATTGACGCCCCGTCAAAGAACCTGCTGCTCTCGACTAGCTCAACATCCGTTGACGTAAGCTCCCAATTAGTGATATATCGTTGCACTGCCTCCTTGAAGCTCGTGGGCTGATGACTGATTGGAAATCCTTGCATGCCAGTCCTGCAGATGTGAGAGGCGACACGATCGAGAACTGCCTCTGCGGCGTCAATATGTAGAAATCGAACTATTGGATACTGTCCTTTGGTCCTATGATCAAACTCAAGTGATTTTGACAGCTGAGGCTTGGCTTCACCAGCGATTCGGGCGACGAGTCCTAACACTTCCTGAATAACTGCCCATCGACTAGGGCTATCTTCGATTGAGCACTGTTGTCCCAAGGTGTAGATAAGTTCGAACTTGACGCTGAAGTTCTCATCGCTCTCATCCACGATGTCGCGAGAAGAATGGTCAAATAGGTCGCGTGTAACCTTGAGACGATCTGCAGCACCTTTATTACTGCTCAGGTGACATTCTAGTTCCATAAGCTGCAGGGATAATAAATGTTCCGGTTGAACCATCAGCACTCCACCTTCAGCCATACAGTTGTTGACCAGTCGATGAATCGAGTTTGCCCGCTGTGCATCTATTTTGATATCTCTAGAGAATGGCAGGAGGTAGACTGGGCGATCGAGCAGACCGGCAAGTTTGGACACAAGCATCTGATGCATCTGCTTTGCCTGGGGCTTCGCAACGATGACTCGGACCATCTTACATCCGTCTGCAAGGGCCGTAGTGACCATCGGAACGATAACAGTAGATTTGCCTTCGCCCATGTTGAGTTGCATAACAGAGTTTGCATTGTCGGGAGGACTGATCATGGTTTGAGCGACTTGTTGTTGCACGTTCCGGATCATGATCTCACTCTCGCATTCAAGCAATAACCATTCCGGATGATCCCGAGCCTCCCAGGTGTCGTGTCCTGAATTCTGAAGCTCCCGAAGAAGGTCTACAGGGCTGGACTGGAACCTGATGAGTCGTTTAGCCCGCTGAACAGCGGTGATACTAGTCGCATATTGTAAAATAGCCACCTTCCACGTTTCATGGAGGCATGAGAAGCGTGATGGGCGAAGTTGCTGCAGCAAGAAAAGTGGCGTTACCCTTGGTAGGTAGCCAGAGTCTGTCAAGATAGATTGCATCGACCACGGTACCTGTGTCAGATCCTTTCGTATGAGAGCCCTTTCCATAATACCTCCCAACAAATGTTGATGAACCGCTGAAAGGTAGGTAGCAAGACGTTTGAGGTCCTCACGAAGTATATGACCAAACTCCTTAGCGTGGTCAATACCAAGCTCGCCTTCAGCACGTTCGGTCAGACTTGAGAGACTCTGGCGTAGCTCATCCAGATAGCGGTGTTCATAAGGGAATTTCGCTTGAACTTCGAGCTTGTCAATGATGTCGGTCAACCTATCTACAGTACTTAGGTTCATCTTCACCTCTTGAAGTGGAAGGTCCAGTGTTGGTATCGGACAGCAGTTATAGCGCGCAATTCGTTTGCGAAAGAAATCCTCAATGGAGATAAATCCAAGTGGCCGGTGCTGTGAAACCGTTGTTACTGTTTCAGGTTGAGAATGAAGCTTTAGACCATGGCTCGGCACCCCTTCTAAACAGCCCAAAAGCTCTGCTAAGTAGGTCTGAAACCTTAGGTTATCGTACCATGAGGACCATTTGGGATATAACTCTCTCATTGCACGTCCGCAGTCGATGTAGGTGTGGACTTCGCTCCCTTCTGGCGTAACCGGGACGGCACAAGGCCACTGTTTGCATACTTGGTTGCTGAAAGACCTGATAGCATATCCCATATTATCATTGAATTGGCGGCTGCGTCTTTCATGGAACTCTTGCGGTGTCTCGTAGGGTGTAGATGAAAGGTTGATTTCGGGACATGCGTAGATTAGGAGTCCCGCATTTTCAGCTACATTAGTAACCTCTCCCGAAATGACTGCGTAGCCAAGTTTCAGATCATAGGACGGCTCATCGGGTAGTGATACCGCCGAAACTGGTTCAGATTGTGCCATCATCAACAATGCTTGGGTGATTTGGGGATCGTAATGCTCCGAATAGGACATAGTGGCCATCCAAACCATTAGTTCGAACTTGTTAAGCCAGTCTCTTTGTTTCTGGAAAGCGTAGTGAACCTGACACCAATCCGTCGGAAGGAAAGTGTCCGTTTCCTGAAGCCACCTCGAGTCGTACTGCGAGATGCTCTTATGCGGTACTTGTCTTGGATTCAGCACTCGAGCTGCTGAGAGATGTTTGTAGAAGATGTTATGAAAAGAAGGATCAGGTCTTTCGATCAGGTGGCATTCGTTATGATACACTCGGGATGCGATCTCCTGAGCGCGCACTGCTCGAACTGGCAGGCTTCCTTGGCTCTTTGAGATATAGGTGACATCTTCCTCAGTTGTGAAGTCTTCGGCGCCGAACCCAGAAACGTGTCCAGTAGTAGCCCTGGTGATTGCTCGCTCGACTAGATGAAGTGAGGAGTGATGTGGGGAGTCTGGGACTTCGTGCTTGGGATACAGAAAACACACTTCTCGGCATCGCGCCAGTATGTCGAGCACGACTCTGTAGAAGCGGTCGTCTTGAGACATATAGCTCAGTCTGTGAGACCACTCAACGACCTGCATCAGCTTCTCATTCTTTGGGTAGAAGGATCGCGATGGCGATAGGCCGGCAATCCAGTCCAGGATAGTATATGAGGTTTCTGTCAAGACGCTGGGTGCGCGCACTAGCGCCGATCTCAAGATGTCCAGAGCTTCTTCAGTCCCTGTACATCCGGTGAAGGGATCCGGAAGGCGGAATGATGTAAGTGCGTGAAGGTATGCCAGATAGAGTCTGCTCTCGGTCCTGGTGCTACCAACAAGTCGACCAAGTAGATCGTCGAGCTTGTAAGCTTGCACACGACGTGCGCTACCATGTACCACCGTGACCGTCGTATGGTTGACATGATGGTCGAATTTCTTCATCTCATGTCGGACTTCGCCTTCAGGAATAAGGACTGTTCTGCTAATGGGCTCTTTGCTGCTAGACAGCACCAGTTTACTTTTCAGCCCTACGAGTGTCCCGGTAGACTGATCCTGGTCGATGTGCATGTCACGGAACTGCCGGGATTCGATCTGTGAATATCCCGACCTGAGAAGGAATTCCAGTCGCAAATTTGGAATCCTGATCTCGATGACCTTCTTGACGACATTGTAAGCCAAATGAAGACCCAGTGGTGCTTCAAGTGGGTCAAGTGTCTTCGCAATGAACTTGGCTAGCTCGCTCGAAGGAGCAATGAGAAAATCATCGTCGTCACGGCCAAGTTTCCAATGACCGTCACCTTCCTTGAAGCGCCATTTTCTCTGATCGTCTGGTGTCCAATGATCGTGAAGTTTACGGAACTCTATAGTTCGTGAGCCGCACTGGTACCAATGGGCGAAAGCGTCGGCCATCTGATCAGGGACTATTCCCTTCAGCAACCTGGACGGGATTAAATCCAGAGCCGACCCATGTTTGTGTAAATGAATGAGAAGGTCTTGACCTTGCATACCGAAGTGAGCAGTATATCCCAGAACCACCCTTGTCGCACTGAACCGCATGCCTGGTACATCACTCGGCATCACATCCAAAATCATGGATCCGAACAGTCTACCGTAGTCTTCGTGGGCACTATACTCACGTGGCAAACGTGCTAATGGGGCGCCATTGACCAAGAGCTCGCCTGTGAGGACGTTGAAGTCGACCTGTCTTCGACCAGACATTGTTTCGAGCCAATAGCATGTCCCAGGGGCCAAGGCCCACTCTTTCGTTCGCGAGAAGTCTGGCCAATTCCGCGTGATAGCCAGGTCAAGGCATCCATTTTCCCAAATGAGGACTTCATCCACAAGGGCTGTACGAGCGCGATACAGCGTATATTGACTTCTGTCGTGCATGATTACTTGGAGCGGGCTCCAAACGTTGTTCCTTCTAGCAGGAGTCGTGTTGTAGATGAGCATAGATGACTCAATTAAGATAGATGCCTGTCTTGAGTTCATGAGGATGTTTTTCAAATAATTATCATCGACGGCAAATGTTTGCAAACATATCATGGCAATGTCAAGGGTGGACTCTAAAAGCTCCTTTCGTTGCGTGTCGTCAGAAGTGTCCTGGACCTTCTTGGTCAAAGTCAGGAGCCATTGATATGAGATATCCCGACACTTAGATAGAAATTCCAAGATGCTCGGGGAGAGCTTCGGACTAGCCAGAGATAGAAACCGAGTTGCTAGAAGTGTGAGGGAACACAAAGCTATGTGGGACTCCCAATTCTTCTCGATTCTTCCAATTGCCTGTGTAAGGCGCTGCAACAGCTGACGACCAAATTCAACATCAGTGAGACGCGTATGGGTGTCTCGAGTATCCTCCAAAGTCGCGTTTGGTCCAGCCTGCAAGCTCATCTGAAGCAAGAATGTGGCCGTCTCTTCTTGATTGAAGTCGATGGTAGGCATTGCGAGTTGGGTCAAGATGCTCATCCACTGCAGACGATATCCGTATGGTAAGACAGCTAGAGCCTTGAACTCCCCCATAGTCATATGGTCTGGACATTTGTATTGACTTGCTATCACCTGGTTCGGAGTCTCCCCATCAGGATCCAGCCAGGTACGGATGAGGAACGGTTTCAAGGTTTCTGCCCGACTTGGGAGCCTGAAGGTGCACAATTCGGAGACGGCCATTGTTTGGGTGAATGGAGATAGGAATCTACCAGTCAAACGATCGTGGTAGTGATAGGTGAGACCGTTCAGCAGACACACGTCTGTAATCTGAATAACCCCGATGGACCTTCGATCCCGGTGAGTCTGAAGGTGGGATTTAGTCCCTGAGAGTAGGTGCACTCGACTCGGCTGAGAGGTGCACCAGCGAGAAAGTCCACTGTACGAGTCCAAGGAATAGGATGAACTAGGTTCTCCCCCAGATGACTTGAAAGAAAGTACATCGTGGATGAGGTAGTAGGTGACATCCCGCCACGCTGCAAATTGGGGAGGAATGCCCAGTTCAAACACTGTCGCTTGGGCTTCGAGGGTATCGGTCGGTAGCGGCCACTCGTGGACTGTTATGCGAAGGTTGTCCGCCTGATCCTTCAAAGAGCAACGGTTGCAATTACGATCATGTGTCTGATATCTGTAGCCTTGCCGACTATAAAGCCAAATCTGTTCGCAAGTTTTCGCGTTGGATTGTCTCATCAAGTCATCATACAAGACTTTCAATCGGTAGAATTCCTCTATCTTAGCTTTTTTGTCCGCCTCAGCTTTCTCCTCAATCACGGCCTTTGTGTTCTGGAGTACCGACGATAACTGAAAATAGCGGACAGGAAAAGACATGTCCTGGCCAAAAGATCGAAACACTGATGGTCTATTCCATGCGCCATGCCGTTTCATAACATAACTCTCGACACTCTGAAGCCTGATCATATCGGCCTTGGACTGCAGGAGGAGTGCTTGCCAGATTGCAGTGGGCACTTCTGCGGCGTACTCTCGCAGCTCAGGGTAGTGTTGGAGTGCGGCTCTGTCTGCCGCTACCCAAATTTCACCGGCAGTGAGGAGCATTCGAGATGCATCTTCTGGGCAGTTCGAGTAAATGCCACTTGCAATCGAGTGATAGCTTTCAAGTAGATCCTTAAGTGACGCGCAGACTGTCTCCTCGTGAATATGCTTTTCAAGCCATTGGTCCAGGTTTTGTTGGACCCATGATTCAACCATTGCGAGAGCGAAGAGGACGTAAGACTCGTCGTTTGGCATGGAAACAGTTGGGAGACTATCGGCAGCGAAAGGTGTGACGTGGGCGACTGGGCAAAAGACTGTGTTCTCGTTATCGTTACGACGGTGAGAAATGGACGTGATAAAGGTATCAATATCTTGAAGAGAAAAGGAAAGATGATCTTCCACCTCGATCGAGGCCAGCGATCTGATATCGATCTGCTCCTCTGCATGATTCCTGATCCGCTCCCATCTCCCATGAAGGGTTTTGGAAGCAGCCGATACGATGTCATGAACAGTTGAAAGCCATTTGTTATCCTCCAACCCCTTGATCTTACACAGGCGGTGTGAGATCTTGGTCATCATGATATGAAGCATCTCGCTGGAAGCCGGGGCTTGGTTTGCCTTGTCGAGAGCCTGGGCCATCAGGTAGACCATGAAGCGTTTGTATACATCGTCTGAGCCACCTGAGAGGCGAGTCATTGTAAGCTGCAGGCCCACACGAATGAGCAGCCAGACTGGAGATCTTCGCCAGGGAAGCTTGCTACTGTTGTAGCTAGTTTCCTCGCGCGTGTTCTTGCGTATGCCTTGGACTTCGACTTGTTCTCCTACACCTCTGAGGAAAGCCGTCAATAGCTCATTGACAATCTTTGGGTTTGTAGTCTCTCGCTCTTCCTGGTGATCCATTCCAGCTTTCCTAGCCGTTGGCTGAGCCTGAGCAACCCGCTGGTAAGACATCTTGACAAGAGTGTTGGCCAGAACTTCCTGGAAATCCCCATCCCGGAAGTCTTTGTCGGGGATTTTGGTCGCTGTGTCAGGGAAACAACGAACGAGACGTCCCATAGTGGACATGGCCGCTGCATTGGTCGGAGACAACTCGAAAGTTTCGAAGTAGAACCAAGATCTCACTTTGCGAATAAGCAATCCTGCGTTCTGGGCGGCAATATAGAAGATTGCGGCAGGATCTATACAGCGGGTTAGTATTGAAGAGAAGAGCAAAAGTAACCTTGATATATACCGTTTGCGGAAAGGCCTGATAAGACTTTCTTAACGCCGGCGTAATCCAGAGACCCCTTCGAATCCATCGAGGCCCGCATGTTTTGCAGCATAGAAATTGCAGATTGAATAATTGCTGCATCCTCTCCAACTACCTTGTCGGCAAAACTGTGCAGAGACTGCAGGGCAAATTCCGTCGAGAAGGTAGTATTCGAGGCACTCATATCATCACCACCTGGTAGCTTCGGAGGCAGGAATAAGTGATGAAAGAGGTACTCGACCGAGTTGTTATCTTCAACGAAAGGCATCGTGGAGACAGATGGTAATTTTCAGATAAACGAATCGTGATAGTTGTCTTTGAACGAGTAAGTGTGATATCTTGTCAAGCACACATCCACCAATATTGGATGGAAAGCCTTGATAATAAGTCTGCCACAGCAGCAGGCTTGGAATGAGGGCTGTGTCAATAGTTGGAAGCTCAATACGACGTGGCCTGGCCACAAGCCCGGTTGGCCTCCCGCATTGATGGCTGCAGGCCGGCCCGATCGCAACCGAGAGTACCTTGATATGTCTCAGGGTTTGAGAAGAAGTGGCTCCTACAGACATAACAGACGAAATGGTTTGGTCACTTTATGCGCTACTTTACTATAGTAGCCTAAGCCTTAGAGGACAATTCTCCTGTTACCCATCTGAACGCTACCTAGGAAATCCATCACAGTGATAAGTCTCCCCAACCGACTCCAATTGTCAGTGGCTGGAGATATCGGCAAGATCGTCAGCAGATTAGTTGGTTGCGGTTGGGCAGCCATGCGTTGCACATGCAGGAGGCCAGCCAACATCAGTCGCGTGGAAATCAAATTCCTTCGTATCGCTTTGACAATCTTGGAGGTCCTTTCGAAACAGAATTACGCCTCAATTACCTCAGCAGAAAGGTTCATAGCGATCTATTAATTCATTTCTACCTATAATATTCTTGTCGTGGCCCAAAAGGCGACGGAAAATGATGCCATACCAATGGCAATAGCCTCCGCCCTGACAACAGGCGCAGAATTCGAACTATTCTTTTGACTCTTTTTGAGGAGCACGTTCCCCAAAGCACGCAGACTCGAGGTCTGTACTGTGATCGACTTGTCGCATGTTTTCTTCGCCAGCACAAGGTTTCTGAAGTAGTACTTATCCGGCTCGTCGATGCCAAACCATGAATTGAGTGATGTCAACAGGTGGACATAACAAGGGTGGCAGAGGTACTCGGGGGGTAGATCCCCTGGAATCGGGCGCTGTGCGGATTCGAAATCCTGGATCATTTCTAAGCCGATAGTCAGTACCCAACATTCATTTTCAGCATTCTGGCTTACGAACCACTGCAATAGCCCCCTGTTTGGGTGTCAATCTCACACGTAAGATTCCATGCCTGCCACATTTTCCCGTAACGTCTCACACGAGCAGAACCGCACTCGTTGGAAAGTCCTGTATACCAGGCCTGGATCGATCGAGAACACGATTCAGTACATTCTTCCTCCCTTGTCATGCTGCGAGGAAAAACGTAGCCAAACTCCAAGTAGCTGACGACTGACTCGTCGCAATCAATGTCGGCTGACAAGGCCCTGTCGCAGGCGTTCGTCGGATCATGATGTTCGTCGTATAGGTTGAAGGCATTTGCGCTCAACGATAAGCTGACGGCGGCAAGGAGCCTGGATAAATGCATTTTATTACTGGCTCGCTGTTGAAGGACCGGTGATGAGAGTTTGAGTCGTTGTTGTGAAGTGTAACAGGTAGCTCGGTCTAATTAAAAGAAAGAAAAGAAAAGACCCGCTGGTGGGCTGTTTTGATGGGGCCATTTAAGGCAGCTACCGAGAATAAGATTACACTTACAGCCGAACTATACTGGGGTAAAACAGAGATTTACGGCTAGTACACTCTATGACTGCAATTCTCTCTCATATTAACAGTAGATCTAGAGTACCGCTACATAGAGTAAAGAGGAAGAGGTCGATAGATGTTGCAAAATTGCAGCTTGAGAGGTTGTACTCAATGTGCAGTCACCTCAAAAGATCCCTAAGGGGCCCAGAATGGATGTGACTTTGATACTGTTGTTGGTCGTTAGCGTGTGAAACAATGTGGGTCGGTCGTCAATTGAACCTTAACAGGCAAGTCACTATTTCTGGTAGCAGCATGTTAAGATGCTAACAGATTTTCTCGAACTAAGCTCCGGCCTTCAGCCGCACTTCGCAACCAACAGAAATAAAAATGGACCGTGTCAACTTCACGTCACCATCCAGACGCGTAGCTTACCACAAACAATTACTTCGAATGTAGCACATACAGAAGAGCCTTTCCAGCAGGATAGAAAGCGCGTAACCAACACCTTAACGCTACAGATCATCGTGCCCCTGGATTCAAGTGCGACACATGCTACCGCTTCTTCAATTCCACTGAGGCTCGTTGGCAACACATAAATGCTGTGAACCATTTTAAATATGAGTATTTGGCCTGCAAGGAGACTTGGCCAACAGCAGATCAATTGACCTGCCATGAGCGACAAGATCACCATTATTGCAAGGAGTGTAGAAAGCATTTCCAGAACTCGAATAATCTCAAGATGCAGCTCAACTTGCGAATTCATCGCCGACAACAAATCCGGTGTCCCTTCTGTAAACGCGCTTTTGCCAGCGTACTGGCCTTGCGCACCACGTAGAAAGAGGCTCGTGCCCCAGTGCTGCAAATTTAAATTGCGACACGCTGTATAAGTTTGTTTGCACGAGCTGAAGATCCCAACGGTGTTATCACCAACAATCTGATAAGAAGCCAACGACCTCGCATATAACCAGCGTCGTCGAGGTTTGGAGTGTCATCTTTTATGTTACCAATCAGTTCGTTGGCGAGAGTTGCGGCAGCACGCGGTTCGCAGATTTGTGTTAGAGTATTCTGGGTATAGTGAACGACAATAGGCTGACAGGGTTCTGTTGATGGTGTGATACCGCGACTCTTTGGGTGTAACCATTATAATCACTGGTTTTTCGATCCATATTTGCGGTTTGCTTTGCTTGTGTAGTTTTTGAAAAGGGCGCTAAATTACCCTATAGCTGTTTCTGTAAATCCAGTGCGCCTCTGCTCGGAACGGACGCGCGCTTCATAAACTGCATTATCGAGACTGTATCTGACTTGAGGGATGAAACTTTTTAGGTAGAACACTGGGTCATCTAATATTTCTATCTCGAGCGACATAAGTTAAACATCCCATTCCTTTTCACATCTCTCAATACCGACGCATCACGGGGAAACAGTGAGGACGACTCACACGGTTCTCAGAATGTAACAATTCCTTAGGTCAATTGTTAAAACCTCATTCCAAGGCTTCCACAATCGCGAAAATTTATGACATCCTCTGGCTGAGAAAACTGTCTATAATGAAACTGTCGGAGTGATATTTACACCGACTGCTCGATACTACCTCTGTCGTTTAGATAAGATAAGCTCGCCATACAAGGGTTGCTTTGATACAGTGGGAGCCTGATCCCTGTCAAATGCGGCACGGGGAGATAATTTTCGTATTTTCCAGACGTTTTTACAAGCATTGGAGTGTACTAGTCTAAGGTCATAATAAGTAGGTAACATCGGAATCTCAAAAATCCCATAATGCTACAGAAAACACGCCATGTGCATTGAGCTGGCATTTTTGCAGGTGTCGGATGAATATCCTTGTCGGGCGTTTGCCCCATGATACCCTAGTTCTTCATCCACATGTGCAGAACTTTCTTCATCCTACATAGTATGTAAGGGAAAGTAGTCCTAATAGATCGAGTCTAGACTCTTGGCACCTTCTCCTTAAGGCTGACAACGACCCTTTGGTCTACGACCCTGGAATAAGGATTGGTTTAGTCTGTGAGGCAATAGGCTATGTGGAGTTTGTGGTTAGATACAGATGAAGAGATTGTATTTTGTCTTTTACCGGAGCTAGGTTCTAAGACAGGCGGCGGGGGAAGGAGAAAGGCTGAGAACAGAGAAAGACTAAAGGTATTTAAACTGACTGGGACCCAGGTAGAGTCTGTTTCTTCTTGACTTGAACATCCCTCAGCTTCCCACCTTAAGCATCTTCTACCATCTCTGCTACTTCTCTTGCACAGTCATGCAAATCCGCGCCGCCGTCCTATTGGCCTGGGCCCTACCATCCATCGCCCTCCCACAAACACCTCCCCAGACATACTATGATGAGGTGATTCCCTTCTCCGGCAGTATCAGCGGCCTCACCTACGACAACGGCACCCAGGTAATCTGGTCCGACAACGAACCCAACGCGCCTTTCACACGCCACATGAGCGAGACGGCACTCGCCTCCTTCCAAAGCCATAAGCGCGACCTTCAGAAGCGCGAAATGGTCGACTGCTGGGGCTACCAGCTGGATGTACGGCTGACGGACCTCTCGACAGCCGAGTGGCGTTCGGCAATTGACGGCTGGGGCGGCTTCTATCTTAGCACCATCCCCAACCCTAAACCCGTCCAGTCTTGGCGCGGTTTTGCCTACGAGGCAGGTGGACCTATGGTCTACGCTTGCATCAACACCCGAAGCAACGTCTATAGCTGGAAGGTGACTTCCGGCCACGTCAGCAATGGCTTGATTAAGATGGATGCGAGATGTAGGCGTTACGAGGCTGGCTATGCAAGTCTCGACGCGGCGAACCACTTGCTTATTGGCAAGACACTTTCTACCGTTCCTGTATGCTTACATGGATATTCCTAAGTCTATACGGCTCAATGCAACTAGATAGTGAGGGGGTAAAGTCACCACGCCTAGGGTTGGTTTGTGTCGACCAGTTGGTGGGTGGTCAAAAAGCAAGGTTTAGCTATCTGGGACTGGAGAGGGTCATGGTGGACAGTTTCTTGTTGATTTATATATAATGGAACTATTCTAATCTGTTGTCGCACACTAAAGAAACATCAAATCGGTCATTGCCTTTCCAAACTTGGGAACCGGAGTTGCTAGCAGCAACCGCGAGGCGCAAGTCACTGACCATGCTTCCTGGTCCACTGGCAAATACAGTTGTAGAGCCTCTGACAGTATCCACGACAAACTCAGGAATCAATTTACTCAAGTCAGGGTGCGAATTAGAATGTCTGGTGCTTAAATCGCCCGAGTCAGAGAGGTCTGACGGCGACGAAGTGCCATATTCGACTTCCTTATCCCCTGAATTCGCGCCAGTGATAGTTGTAGGACTACCAGCTTCGCGCGTTACAAATATCCGCACCTCGATACCATGCGACTCGCGAGATTGGTAGATAGATTCGAGCTCGTCATGGACCCATTGCGCGTCGGAAGCTTTTCTAATAGCCCAAATAAGTTGGACCTTGCGCATTGAAGATGATGGCTTGGAGATTAGATCCAGCAGCACAGGTAAGACGTATGTAATTCCTGTACCACCTGCAACGCAGAGTACGTTAGTTTCAGGTGTCAAATTCTCTGTTATCGATTCGCCATAAGAGCCAGAAAGGATGACTGGCGTCGTCATATCGACGTTCTCGGCCATTTGTTTGCGTGCCATTTCTGCAAGCTTCTTGGTCTCGCCTTGTTTTGCGCGGAGGATATACGAATGTTGAACGGTTCCCTCTCTTAGAACTGGCAGACTCAAAGGTGTGAATGGATGCGATTGCCAGATACTGCACTCGGTAAAACAGAGATAAAAATGCTGACCGATCTTCCAGGGGTCTTGAGAGTGAACAAAATCCAACCTCACGACATCGCCGTTCTCGGAATCCGGGAAATGTTTGACGCAGGCCTTGATGGACTTGAAGCCCATTGACCCAGTGTCCATAAACTGGTAGTGAATCAGGCCACTCCTGATCAAACGGAGGGCACGGTCGAGGGCCCAAATGATAAGAGACGAATAAAGGAAGCAGGATAGTTTTTCCCAATGCGCATAGCAGGCACCGATGTAGACCATGGCCAAAACATAATGGGCTTTTCGGAAGAACTCGTAGCCTGTTCGACGGATGACAACAGGCAAAGTCAGGATGAAGAGAAGCATGATCAGCAGCGTCGCGACGATTCCCCAGATCATGTATTTCTCCGTGATAAGTTGCAATGCGGCGTCTGGTTGCGGAGCGTAGAGCTTTGTCTCAATGACGATCCACCCGATTGTATGAAGCAGAGCCTGAACAAGGATGATATATCCGAGCCAGCGATGCAAAAAGTTGAAGCTCTGATAAGGGACGCCAGTCAAAAGACTCAATATCGATTCGCGACTCGCAAGCATGACGGTGAGAGGTGTAAGTGCGTATGCGAGAACTCCGATTCGATTGGACCAAGGACCGAGGGTTGTTCGAATTGTATAGACGCCTTCATGGTCTGGCACCGCGACGACCCAGATCTTGTAGGTGAGACCGGCGAAGCTTGCAATTATTAGATACGCGGATATGATGGCCAGCAGAGAGACTTGTAGACGTGTTGTTCGGCCGAAGACAATTCGCAATGAATCTGGCAATAGGTACGAGCGAACAAAAGAGCCCACCGTCCTTTGCATTCGGTTTTGTCGGTTTATTGTCGATGAAAAGACCTTTTCACCATCTGCAATTAGGAACTCGTCTGCTTTCGGTGACGGCCACATCTTACGGGCGAAAGCCCACGTGAACAAAACAGCGATGGCTATGGCCCAGAAGATACCGACAAATAACATGCTGTAGTCGTGGCCTGAGTAGACAAGATCAAGGTATGCGCAGGTTTTGGCGTCTTTGGCGCATGGAAGGGCGCGGTCTGCATAGCCCCAATGAGGTTCGAGTGTTTCGGCTTCGCTCATGTTCTGGATATGCCGGGCTCCTAGAGCCCCTGTGAGAGACTCCATTTTGGGCGATTGTTGTTGATGAATGGCAAGCAGCTGATGAGCTTCGTCCTCCAGTGAGCCTTATATCCCCAAATGGAGCTACCTGGCATCTTAAAGATGTCCAATACAGATGGAGACGAGAGTGTATGAGCATGTTTAAACATTCAACGGTGGCGTAGCTCTCCTTGGCTTTACCCCATAATTGTACCATTTAATCAGATTTAAGCTTATTTATCTAGAATTGGCTTTCTCATCCTATCAGTTTGTGTCAAACGGACCAGGAACGTATCTACGTCTAGGGTAATGCAACGATGCCAAGCGAGATAAGGTAACCCTCTCTAGCCGGATATGGTAAGTTGAGAAGGATTGAGCACATTTTACTCTCCGCATTGAATGGTACCCTGATCGACTGATAAATAAGCCAAGTTGGCAGGGCTGGGCCTCTACGGCAACAGAAGGACGCAAAGAGGAGGTTTTGCGGGTAGCATGTGATCGAGCTTGTGGTCTGGATTATTGGATTTGATAGCTGGAACGAAACCTACATTTTTGGAACGCAAGCTCTGATGAGTCATCACTATCGATAAGACATCAGCCCATACTAAAAATAACTCACTAAGCTGTCAATCATCTCGTCAAGACTTTGAATACCCCATTCTGAGTCTATTCCCCGTATCAGATCACCATCGCGACTCCACCTTGATCAAGATGGATCCCGCTGTTTACCTGCACAGAGGCTTCATGCTGGACACAGGGCGCAAGTTCTTCCCCATTGAAGCTATTTTCGAATTATTGGATGTGCTTCATGAGCACAATTTCAATCTCTTCCATTGGCATATTTACGACGCAGAGAGCTTCCCAATGCATTGGCCAGAGGACCGCGGTTTGACAAACGCGAGCATCAAGCACAGCCACTGTTCAAAGTATTATACTCCTGATGATATCTGCAAGATTGTTGCCCACGCGCAGCGCTTGGGTATCTGTGTTATTCCTGAGACAGACATGCCTGGCCACGCCGACATATGGTACGTGACAAAGCCATTTATTCTGAGCTGATATCCTAAATATGTCCGCAGGGGAAAATGGAAGAAGGAGCTGGTGGTTGGCAAAGCAAACTTGAAACATCCAAAAGCGCAATTAGATATCAGAACTCAAAACCAACAGACCTACAACCACATAAGGGACCTTGTCCAAACAACCGACAGGTACTTTGCATCTCCTCTCCACCACTTTGGCGGGGATGAAGTCGCGTATATGTGGGACACCGAAGACGACAACAAATTATTCGAGAACTTCCTCAACTGGCTCAAAACCTTAAGCCCAAACAAGTCTCTGATTCTCTGGGATGACCCACTCACAGACGAAGAAAAGGACATCAGAATCTCCAAGGACTGGATCATACAGACTTGGCACAACGGCGTCTCGCAAGATGTGCTTGATAAGGGACACAGGGTGATAGTTTCCGAGTCCGAGACGTTTTACATCGGAAACTCAGACGAAGAAAAAATCTCCTCATTTGCTTTCCCGGACAGTCCGAATGTTCTCGGCTTTGAACTAGTCTGGTTTACTTCGGAAGGAGATGATCCGTATGACTTTCGTCAGGACTGGGTTATGGAGCCGATCAGAGCGGCAGCCCAGATTCGTAAGCCCAAATGTTGATCGGGGCTCGCGAATCTGTGCGTACCTCAGACTATTGAGTCATAGATCTAGAACACGTGTTTATAGCCTTGGCATCAATCACCATTACGAATTGTAAGATTCAGCTACTACCTATGCCCAATGCCTACCCGGGGACCGGGGTTGCAAAGCAAGAAATTAACTACTACTTTAAAAAGAAAGAAAAAAAAGAAAAAGAAAGAAAAAGGGAGAAAAAAAGGGAGAGAAAAAAAAGCAACCACCCACTACTGCACTCTACAATCAATCCCGGATCCTACGATGAAGTGGCATACAGCCCTCACGGGTGTAAAAAGAGCAATGGCAGTGTTTCAGCTCCACCCTGGGTACATCACCCGTATACTACCTGTAAATATGCTTACCTCACAGAATGAGACGCCGCCATCTGGCGGAAAAGCGGAAAGTGTTGCGGAAAATATGGCTTTAAACCCCTGAAGCACTTTATCTTTATCTTGCTGGATCTATGGTGGCTTTTTAGTTCGGAGCTATTGAAGTCTAAAGAAGCGCCACCAACAGGCGGCGTTTTTCAGCTAGACGTGACGTCTGGTATGGGCTTAGTCCCCGATGCTTCTAACTGGTTTGAGGGATTTAAAGCGCCAGCCAGGCATGGATTTAAAGGCCCTAAAGGCCGTTATTCGGGAATATTTGAGGCTGAACGTTGGCAAAGGAAAAGCTTTAACGTGAGGCAAGGGTTCTGGACCAGCTGTAGTACCAAGTATAACGTTTACAGAATCTAGAACGGTCTGGCTAGGGGTTTGGAGAACCACTCCCTGTACCGAAGCTTGACTTTGTGCGTGAGTGTTCCCTGGAGGGTAGAATTTTCTTTTTTTCCAATGGTGCCTGTGTTGCTGACGTCCCTACGCCATCATGTCACTGGTGAGTTTTGAAAGTGCTGCAGATCATGAAGTGATTTCCTTTTTGAGTCAGAGTTTCCAAATCAGTTTGCCAAGACAGAGTACATCCATCCGCTTGTGGTATCCACAAAGCTATTAAATTTCGTATGTGAGTTGATCCTTCGAGGCCCTTGCATGATTACCTCGTTTACTTGCATATCGAAATATCCGGTTATAGGTGCTTGTTGCCGCAATGTTTTTTCCATTTTGCTGCGACTTGAGTTGTTTTGACAGGGAACGATCGATGTATCATGCTCGAGCTGCAAGATAACCTGGGACTGCAAAGAGACATATAAAAGTCACTCTTCCACAGTTTACTATGTTCACCAATTTCTAGCATCAAATCCTCGGTAAAAAAGAGACCTAAACCGTTCCAGGGTAGGATAACAATTACTATGGTAAGGTGTGGACGCGTCGTCGGGGAGTCGCGATAAAGGAGGCTCCACTGGTGGCGCTGTTATATCCGCTCCAAACGCGTACGGCTTAACGCTAAAATCCAGATTCGTTTATCTTCGGAAGGTTGGAGTGACAGGGGTAAGTTCCGCGATTGGTCAATGTCTGTCTGTACCAAGAAATCTCAGTCATTGTTCTCCATTGTGCCTTAGACTTGGGATCTTTCACTTGGAAAAGCGGATTCAGTGACTCACCAATGCATATATGTTTCTTGTCACAATAAGCTTATGTCTTTCTGAAAATCATTGAGTACGCCGTTAGATGAGAGTAGAGTATATTCACAGTTCATGCGTTCTCCATAACCATACTTGAGACCCTAAGATATCTTGTCTGTATCACACTAAGGACGGTGGTGCTTTAGGAATTCATGGATTCTGGAACCAAGTCCCCGAGCTGTGTTGACCCAATTTGCAATTGTTTGCGTGTTGCCACCTTTTGGAAGACGTTAAGATGACGTCGATATCCTCGCAAGTCAAGAGAAAATCTGGTCCGCCGCACAACAGTCTGTGCGGTCAATGCAAAATGGGTCCATCGGACTAGCGGACTCCGTCTGGCCTGCGCTGTTTGTAAAAAAAGCGTTGTTCCCGGTGGAAAGTCCATCTGCCAAGACGAAACGTTGAACCCAGGCGCCTTTTTCTCTCTGAGACAGCAGTCTACTGGCTCACAGGCGCCGACGAGCTGAATGGTTGAAGGATTCGTATGTCTTCTATTGATGTCGCAAACAGGGTCTCAAGCCACAGATATGTCTTCTCATGAATGTCATCATCAGTTCATTGTTAAGGATGGGTGATTTGGTCAGCTCGAAGACAATAAGCCACAACTACCAAAAGGAGCTGCCAAGACAGACGCATTGACTTTTAATGCACTCGAACTTGCTTCTGTAAGTAGGTAAGCAAGGTTTTGGCACTCAGATTGCAGGAGCTCGTCGATCCGATCCGAATGAAAAGTCCTCTTGCTTCACTATCGACGGCTGAGCAGAGCAAGGAAAAGATTTGCAAGGCTGAAAGGGTTCAGGAGAGCTGAGCTCAAGCCTAATACGGGTATGGCTTACGAGGAGTGGATTCAAGATCTCTTAGTTGAGAGTGAAGGGGCTGACCGGGTACTTGGGTCAGTCTGGAATGCTCAACGGTCCATTAGACTAGCTCCACCAACGGCGATCTGAGCCCACTCTCTGGGGTCAGGTACACAGAGTCTGTAAATGGTTGAGCTAAACAACTGCGTGCAGGCCAATGTTTCCGCCACTGGTCCCTGTCGGAGCTTTCTTTTTGTTATTCTTGGTAGTGGTTGCAACATACGCGGAGTCGAGCCGGTGACACCGTTTCCTACTATACGAGACTATTACGCATACTACGTGGGAGGCATCCCAGGATCTGCATCGGAGCCAATGATCTCAAGCTTCGCATATGCACGATTTCAATAGCTTGTTACCAAAAGCATGGTCGAGACAGCTTTCGATCCGGGTAATATCTTTATTGACATAAGCTTAAAGCCATTCAGCTAAATGAGGCCATGCTCTCGGTTCCCGCCCATCCTTCATCAGTGGCCTAGACATTTTTTCCAGTTCGCCATCTGATAGACTGGACCAGCCCTGACGTTTGGCAGGTCTCAGCTCTGTTGAGCCGTCCTTGAGTTCTCCTTTTGGGAAATCGTGTACCTTAGTTCCGGTGATAGACGGGTTTTAACACCCAAGCGAGAAATCTAGACTGTTACTAGATGAATTCGAGCTGACTTGCACATCGATCTCTCCGTTTGGTGATTTTGCCTCGTGGGTATCTGTGTTTGTTCCTTAAGTACAGGAGGCTCGGCGTGCATATAGCTGTTCTTGGTTGTCTCCATCAGCCCTCTCTCAGGCTCTCCATCCCCTACCGACTCAAGGCTCATACACCTTGGCATTTCACCTAAGTCTTGTCATATTTGACAAATCGAAATGCACATGATGTCTCAACAACAAGGATCTCCACCTCGATCCCAGCCTTCCAGCCCAGGCCTATCCGACAGTAGCAGTGAGAACTTGGCCAGTGCAAACGCTGGCTTCTTCAAGCTGTTTGCTTGTCCTTATTCCAAGCGTGACCCTGAAGGAAGACGGCACTGTTCCAAGAAAGCCTGGAAGTCGATCCATCGTCTTAGGTAAGTCATTCTATGCTACTCTAATTGAAGTGTACTGACTGTGTGTAGACAACACATTTACCGCTGTCACACCTTACCTATCAAGTGCCCAAGCTGCGCAATTGACTTTGACTCTAGCCCAACGTTCAGAGATCACATCCAGGCTGCTGACGACGTTGATCATTGTGAGGCCGACGAGCCTATCAGAGGTCTTGAGAACCTCCTTGAGAAGCTTAAACCGAATAAGGATAGCTTGGCTGAGGTCTCTGACGACGAGATGTGGCGGGTCCTCTACTCCACTCTATTTCCCAATGATCCCAAGGATACAATTCCCAGTCCCTGTAAGTAAAGCTTGGTTTGGTGGATCTCTTGGCTGCATTAGCTAACTAAACTTCTAGATGTTGACGGTGATCAACTAGCACACGTTACTGTTTCGTCACACGGAGGATCGACTCCCAGCCTCCGTTCTGTTCCTTTGTGTCACACGCCTACCTCTCGGCCTGGTCTCAACAGTCGAGGTGTTTCCTACCAAGACAGTGAAATCACTCCAGCCTCTCGCCACCCAGCCTCTGTTGCTAGCAGAGGCTCATTATTCGCTGTCGCCAACGAAGCCACCTCTCCATGCCCATCTCCACAACCTCCCACCCCAATTTACAGCCGTCCCCAAACCGCCCGTACCAACAGCCATGGCTTCAACCCTCAGTATGTTAGAGACGACTACTACCAAACCCCCACTCCCGACTCCTCTGAAGCTCGCAGCCTCCAAGATGAGCGCTCGCCATCTCCAAAAGGAGGAAAACTTAGGAAGGAGCGAAATGTCAAGACCATGGAAGCTCAGGTCACTGCCTTTAAAGCATGGGAGAAACCTCATCGGACTGACGAACACAGTAACCCTGGCGAATATCAGGGTATCTGGAAGTACCTCGCCCGTTGTTTGACCTTTTACATCCCATCATGGCTTCTCGAGAAGTTCTTCAAGATGGACGATGCGCGACGTCGCATGGCCTTTCGACAAAAGGTCTTCTTCTGCCTTCTCCTCGCCGCCATCTACACTGTTATCTGCTACTTTCTCATCTTCCAACCTATCGTCAGCTGTGTCATCAAAGTTGACATCGGCATGTTTGGTACTGACAGTCAGTTCTGCGAAGCTACGCGTTGGCTTATCTACGTCTACATGGGTCTTGGTGGTGCCTTCATGCTACTTGTTGCAATATGTGTCATGCGGGTCCGATACAGAAGCCGTAAGTTTGAGGAGCATGACGCTCTGCTGGTGATGCACATGCCCTGCTACAATGAGGACGAGGCTACGCTTCGTAAGACGATTGACTCATGCGTTGATTCAACCTACGAGAATAGCCGCAAGCTTCTCTTCATCGTCGCTGACGGTGAGATTCCTGTCGAGGGTCGAAAGCCAAGCCACAGGATCCTGGTCGAGGACATTTTCCAGCATGAGTCAGATTCAGAGATGGGCATCGACAATGAGGCCAAGTCGTATACATCATTCGACCTGGAAGGCGTATCTGATAATAAGGCACACTGTTACACAGGCTTCTTACGCGGCGTACCTTATGTTCTCGTCACCAAGGTCGGACGCGACGACGAACAGGACCACGCCAAGCCTGGCAACCGAGGCAAACGCGACTCCCAACTTCTTGTCTACAATTTCTTCCACTATGTCAACTACCGCCGACTTTGGAGTCCTCTGTTTGAGAAGATCGAGTTTCAGATGCGAGCCTGCCTAGACATTGATGCCGCCGACGCTATGCACATGTTGGTTGTCGATTGTGATACTGTTCTTGAGAAGACAGGTATTTCATATCTGGTTCATCAACTTCAGAAGAACCACAACCTCATTGGAGTTTGTGGTTACACGGGTGTCAATAACCCTTTCTCCAGCTTTGTCGCAATGACTCAAGTCTTTGAGTACTGGCTCACTCACGCTGTTCTCAAGGCAGTCGAGACTGTCTTTTCCAATGTCCTGGTTCTTAGTGGATGTTTCACTATTTACAGACTCAAGTGGCCAAACAACAGACCAGCCATCTTACATCCCCTTCTCTTGGAGGATTATGCTGGAAGCTATGACAAGACATTGCACGAACACAACCTTTTGTCCATCGGCGAGGACCGATACCTGTCCACTCTGGCAATTCGTTACTTTGGAGCTGATTGTCGACTGCAATATTTCTCTGCTGCCACCTGTACAACTACCGCTCCCGACACCCTATCGGTGCTTCTCGATCAGCGCCGTCGATGGACCAACTCCCTCATCCACTGCCATTTCTCTCACCTCAACGTTCTCCCCTTCGAAGCATCGCTATGGACCCAGCTTAGGCTGCTCTTCGTCATCGGTGCCGAGCTCTTCATGGTGTTTGTCCTGCCACTTGCATTGCCAGCTGGTCTTGTCCTTGCAATTGTATCTGTCTTACTGACAGATTATGCATGGGCGATCTTGCTTGCGTTTTGTCTGCTGCCGGTTTTGATCTGTATTATTTGCAATGATTGGAAGTATATCCCGTACTATGTTCCGTTCTTTCCTATGGTTGCTATCTTTAGCATTGTTATACCATTGTTCTCGATGTGGAAGCAGGACAATGTTAAATGGGGTAAAACTCGCGGTGGTTGATACCAAAAGCTAGAGTTCTGATATACCTCTAGATCTCTTTACTGATTAAAACCGATGTCTTGAATAATAGATTGAATAGTACAGTAGAAGGATTTGAGCGCTGTAGTGCTTACTAAACACATATCGTATCAACTTCGGGGCTTTCAAGAGCTTACAAGTATGCCATCAGTTTCAATGCCAACTCTTTCTTGCTAAGCTTTGGACTATAGAAATGAATACCGTATACATGCTGACAGCTGCCGAGGTGGTGGTGACCGAGCATTTCATATAACGTACATGTGACCCCCATCCCCTCTCTCAAATGCCTCTATGCAAGTTGCCCATGCCATGTTATAATCGCCGGTTGACCAGCTTTAGAAGTTGCAACCTTGTCCAGTAATAAACTCGGGACAAGTATCCGTTTGACCATTGAGAAAGGTGGACTTGCATCTCGCATAGACCCTGCCGTTCTGGTTGTTGTACAACGTGAACTGAGCGTTCTTATCGCCATGGAGAAATAGAGTGGTCGTCAGGCGGTTGAGAATCTCAGCCATATCATTGCCGTTCCAATTGGTATTGCCACAGCCGTTTTTGCATTGCATCTTCATGCCCATGTTGTTTGTGAAAACATACCAGTGACCAGGTGTGTATAGATCGCCGTTGGCCTCGCTGCATGCTTGTCTCAGATTAGGGTCAGCCTTGACCTCCTTCTGCTGACCTGCCATAGCGGCAGCACGGTTCAGCGAGTCGATCATGATGTCAGACATATTTCCCGCTCCATACGGGAAAAGGGACTCTATCGCAGCTCTCTTGACACTGGGCCCCTGTCCCTGGTTGCCGACAAGGGTGTTGACCAGGCCTAGGCTTGATTGTGCAACAGCTACACACGCCGTGGGGCCTTTATAGCCTACCACTCCAACAACGGTGTAGCCAGCTATAAGCTTCACTGCATTTTTCCCACAATCACCCCCTGTCTGTGTTGTGCCGCCTTGAACCTCAAAGCATGAATCAATAAATCGCTTGACATCTTCAGCACCATGAGTATAGCTGTATCCTGCTACTGTCAAGACGGAGAAACTGTTCAGGAAGCTAACGTCTCTTGCAACGAGATGAGAAGTCTTTTGCTCGGCCAGAGTAAGGTTGCGCAACTCGACGTGGAATGGGTCGTCAAAGATGTTATAGGTGTGGGGGTCGATCGTGCTTTGCGCGGCGCCGAGGCCGACAATGAAAGAAGTGAGAATGGTTGGAGCACGCATAGTGAGCAATTGGGAGAAGAGAGGAGTGTCTGGTAAACAATTGATCGATGGGTTTGTTGGGGATGATTCTGTAGAAAGCATCACAATGAGAAGATGACGCCCGACTTTTATACCTTTTTTCAACTGGCGCATCGATGTACAAAAGTTTTCTTGAGGTATGATTGTAATGCTGGCAGGGTTACTGATGGGACTTGTCTGTCCAATCATGACTCAATATAAGTTTTCAACTGGAGTGTAAGCAGTCGCGTGTGGGAACAGACTCATTGTACTATACAGGATACCCTTGTGTCTCGATCTTATCTTATCTACGCGACAAACGTAGCATCGAGCACAGGTAAATTTCGAATAATTAACACTAAAGACGGGCTTAGTTTTAGTCTGTAGATACAGTGGAAATAAAACAAATTTGATCTCCACTTACACAGGTCACTGTGAGATATAAACTAGTGAATAGGCTGTTCTAGATGTCCACGTTTCGTTTTTCTCGTAAATATCTGCCGTAGATCCTGACTTTGCCACAGACGCACATATGGAACTATCTTAAATAGGTAGGCACCCATCCAATGCCAAGCATACTAAACTTCAGCTTTATGGAACTTCTGATATATAGGTCACCTTCCTCTTTGATAAGGGAACAGAGCAAAAAGAAGATCGTCCCGAGCTTCATGCACAGGCCAGCCTGACCTGTATTCTCGAAGGATCACTTTCAATTCCACCCACACTTTTCAGTAAGACATTTGCCCTTCAACATTTTGATCATACTACCTACTCGGGCTACACTGGACTTACGTGACTTAAAGCTTCTTGTCACAGCATAAACAGTTCACTATGGCACCCCAACTGCCTTATCATCGTCTTGGCCTAGAGACTCTCTTCATTGCCTTTGTCACCGCCTTCTACACTATCACTCACGGAGCGGGGCTGATGAATGTAACGTTTGAATCCTACGATGGCTACAAGCAAGGGCATTCTACCCCCGGAACATGTGCTGCAGCGGTTGTTCGACTCGTATCCGCATACACCATGGTGGTATCAGTGTCTCACCTCGCCGTCAAATTGTTCTTTTATACTTGCGACCCAGGAAGATCTTGGCATGTCGATAGGACTGTGAAGAAGTCTGCACCTGGTGGGGACGGGCCTGTTGGGACCAAGTACTAGTCACGGCGGTCTGTTCGTATCGGTGCCGGATAGGTCGCGCCGAAAGGTCAAGGATGAGGGCTGTCATCGGACTTATTATGCAGTGTAGATCTTCTTTAGGGCTTTGAGTCTGAGGGTCATAGCACAAGCTGTGTCTCATTCAGCACCTAGTTAAAGCTGCAGGGTTCGTTCACAAGACTCAGCTGCTGGATCAATCTACTTTCTAGTCCTGACGATACCGCCCAATCAAATCCCAGCGCGAATGATCAGAATGCACAGACATGTCCCAGATTCGGGAGCTTTTAACAGCCCTTTACAAGAGATACTAGCATTACCATGTGCCTTTTATTCTGGCCGCGGAGAATTTGGAAAGAGGGCCGGTTGATCATGGCGCGACGAACTTGATGAGTGTAGAAACTCACTATGCCAATTGGATATGGAATAGACTTTTAGGAGGACATGTGTGCTAAGCAGGATGGACAGAAGGTCCTGTGTGACCGTTGGAGTCATAGAGCTTAAAAAGTAATTAAAGATGCAAACCTTATCATCAGGCACTCGGACTTCTATTGTAGCTACATTAGAACAGGAAAGTAATGATCCTCCTCGAATGGTCCAGAACGAAAAAGGAACTAAATGGATCACATAAGAATGATATCTTTGCTTAGTGGCACCCTTTAACGTCCTCAGGTCTGACATGGATTGGTGGATACGCAAGTACTGGTACATTATGACTTGCGTGGGAGTGTTTGAACTATTACTTAAGCCAATCTTATTGGCTAGTTTAAATTAGTATCGTGGAATGTTTCAGTTCACGATTTTGGAGAGTAAACTGGGAAAGAGGAGAGATGCTTGGCAGTGACATACAATTAGCCTTGTTTCATATCTCCCTGGGGAGTGGCTACTTGAGCTGAGAGGTTGAAGAGTTAAAACGGTCAAGCGTAGTCTTTTTAAAGTAAGCTTAACATTGTGGCGTGCTGCTCTAAGATCTTAGTGCCAAGCCTTATTCTGTTATATAAATTTAAGGCATATTTGCAGTAGAGGATATCACTACAGTCTACTACATGAAAAGCAGGGCTTATGTGGAGAGTTACAGCTTGCTTCGAGGATGTGATCTCGGAATTCTCTTTAATATGGTGCAGGCAGGTTTTTGATATGAAAATCCTACATGAGTTCGGGGTCTTGATGGTTGACTGTGACTGAGTAGGAGGCTTTGTTGGTGGCGTTAGACCATTCCATTCAGCCGCATCCAGACCAACTCGCACCATCCCTCGCAACGCCCCGCACACAGTTTTCAAAGCAGGGCACTCAATTGGCCCAAGAGACTTTCTCATAAGAGCGCTGCTGTCCTGCCTCCGTCTTCCACCGGCGACTCTGTTTCCATCGTCCTCCACTACCGGTATACCAAACTCCAGAGGTGCAACCATGGCTCACTATAGCCAATTTCACAATGGAGAAGACCGTGATACTCAAGCGAATTCGGGAGCTTCGGCCTATCATCCTGTCTCTAGTCCCTACCACCCTCCTGGTCCCAGCTACCCGAGCGACAGCAAGCATGGTCTAACTCCAACCGCGATCGAACTGGGGACGTTCGAAGTAAATCACAACCCCAGGAATAATTACGTACCGTCGTACCCCTCGCACCCGGCTCCACGATACCAGCGTTGGTGGAGTAGAATCGGCTTCTTTGGTCTATGGGTTCTGGGACTCGGTACGATCGTAATACTGGCCGCATGTTCACTCCTTATATACATATGGGTCGGGTCTATGCTGGCTAGAGACAGGCGCCTCCGTGGGGAGCTGTGGGATTTGATCGTCGTAGATGGTTATGCAACCCGTGTCATCACTCTCTGCTCGGCCGCTATTCGCGTAGCAATCGCCTTTCAGACTGGTCTTTTAGCTGCTGCAATGGCAGCTTTTATTCTCGAGACAACTGGATCGCGATTCTCCAACCTTGCAAGTTTCTCCATTGCTAGAGCCGCCAACTCAACCCCATGGGAGATTTACTGGATGGCCTCCCAACAGCGACTCAAACGAAGCGCAACGAAATTCCTACAATGCTCGATCCCTCTTCTCGCTTTCCTTGTCAACCTCATTACCACGTTCACATCAACCATTCTCCTTTTCGACTTAACCATGACTTCTGTTGCAGTCCACAACGGTACCACATCAATAAACGTCGGGGTCGACATGCACAAGGACATAGCCGACTTCTCTGGCATCTCATATTGGCAGTCTAAACCAATGGCGCATTGGAGGTTCGCCGAGACCCGCCCATCAATCCCTAGCAACTTGACTGTTCCGAAGGGTGTAGCAGACACTGGGGATATTTACCGAGCTGCTCTACCACTCGAGAATGTCGATGATCGAACGTCTTTGGAGTTCTTATCGGGTCCCACTATTGTCGCCAACCTTAGAACAATATGTGTGGCACCGACCTTCAGCAATTCTAGTATCGTATACAAGACTGCGGATACCTTTACTACTGAAGGGTTATATCTGGAAGCTGTACTAGACCCTTCCACTGGATGGGAAGGAGGTCCCAAGGTCAACGGCAACAACTCGTTACAATTCTCTTGTCGACTTAATAACGATTGGAATCAAACAGATTCCGTGGCCTGGCCACTGTCCATGTGCACCTTTACCGAACTCAAACTCAAGGATAGTCTTAAAGACTTTGACGAAGGTCTTCAGAACCCTCTTTCAGGTCAGCCTTATGCATTCCAACCAGTCATCCTTTTGAATTCGAGCGAAGTCTTGAATGGCAGGATAAGGGGGTGGAATGAGACTTCCCAAGATTGGACTCCAGTAGTGATACCGGAATGGGTGCAGCCGTCCAAGATAGCAGAAAATGCCACGTGGAGTAACGCGGTGACGAAGAACGGAACCGACATTTTCCAGGCTACTGTATGTTTCATCACACACAACATACCGTTATTATACAACGTCACAATGACAGGGAAGGCAATCTCAGCCGAACCCAAGTCTCAACCAAGATGGAGAAAGCTACACGCCAAGACTGGAACAGAATTCATCAACCAGCTTGGTATAGGTGTTTCGCCCTCGGATTACGAGACGCGCGGCATCCTTGATCTTGACGTTCATTCGGGGCCTCGTTTCTTCGGCGTCAACAACGAGGGTACCAATTCCAACCTCTACGACTTTATCGGATCTGCTCTTTTCGATTACAGTAACACAGGAGGATGGGCTTTCAACAATGACGCTTCCATGGGCTACGTTGATTCCTCCATCGCGTGGCTAGCCCACCCGGAGCATTCTCTCCTGCTACAGACAGTCCTCCAAGAAACAGGAGACCCTGCTGAAGCTCTGAAGAACCTCTTCTCTAGATTCTACCAGATGATCTTTCATGATATGCTCCCTTATTATACCGCAGAACAGTCATTCGAGTTGGCCAACGCAAAGCAGGTTTTGAGTCCAACGAGGTGGACAGGTCTTATCACCATCCTTTTTGTTCTAGCTGTCCATATTGCTCTGATGCTGGTAGTGGTATGGTTATTTGCGATGTCTACGGTGGTATCTACGCTGGGTAACGCTTGGCAGGCGGTGTCCCAGATTATGTCTTCTGACACAACGGCGGTTCTTCAGGCTGTGTCGAATAATAACATGACGGATGCGGATGTTAAAGGGTGGGCGAAGTCTACAGGATATGATGAAAGGTGCTATGGTTTGTCAGGTTCTGTTAGCAATGGTGAATCAGGGATGTGGAGGCGCTGAAGATTCTATGTTTGATATCTCATTGTCGACTTGGATTCAAATTATTTACATGTCCTGTGGTAGGCGGATGCGATCTATTAAAGCTTTCATTGTACACCACCACTTACTGCCCGAAGATTTGTGAAGCTTTGTAAGCCCAGACATCTTCCAGGTCACCTGCAATCTGCTTTGAAACGATGAATCCAGTTTGGGATATCCGACTAAGCAATCGTACAATCCTCTCTTTCTGCAAGGGATCATTTGTATTTGACCCAGCCATGCGGAGGGGAAATAGCAGTAGTAAGCCAGGAATACCAGCGTGGTCCAGTATCTCGCCGGAGTAGCATATGACAGCTGAAACATGAGTCTCCATTTCGCGTTTTGTGAGCCTGGGAATGCTCAGGTCATCCCAGAATTTATAGAACGTATAGTTCATGCATATGAAGAGTTGTAGGGCATGGAAGGTTGCAAGTTCAAGTTTGCAGTAGACGTCTCCAGGCTGCTTGTGCACCAAGGCTCGGTTATACCAAGCCAGAAGTCTCTGTTGGTATAGTCGCCCCTCCCTCGCGAGGTCGTCAGTCTCAGGATGACAAGACCGTTGCGCCTCAGGAATGGACTCAATGCGATCGAAGAAGCTGCTCAAGATTTAGCCATGGGGCGAGGATTGATTGGGGAAACTCACATCTTGCTGAAGGAAGAAATTTGGACAAACAGTTCAAAGATTGTATCAACCCTACTCGGTAAGTGTGGCGCGAGATAGCTGTGCTGGTAGCGCCATTCTCCATGTGAGAGAATAGTTTCTTCACAATAAAGAATGGCCCGATTTGCCTCCAGCCAACTAAAAGCTCGAAGGAACTGCTTTCCGAGTTGATCTATGGGTCTTCCAAATGTTTCGAGAATTTTAGAAGTCCCGTATAACAGGTGCCTGGCCCATTGATCTCCAGTCACCTGTGTCATCAACTTTCATCATTAGCGTAACATTCAAAATAGAAGGGGTCGGAACATACGTCAAATAGTCCAAGAAGCAGTGTACACCAAAGAATACCTTGAGATTTTGAAGCCTCAAGCGATTCAAGTTCAACATGAAGCTTGCGGACTGACCGCCCATATGAGAGTAAGGCGATTATGCCTGGCGACTGTCGCTCGCTTGTGAAGTTCACCGTAGCCCTCCTGCTGGCTTCAAGTGCACCGATCGCAGTTACCACTTCTTGTAGTGGTGCGCACGTTTGGATCAACGGAAGAAGATCAGATGCCAAACCAGTAGATTCTTTGGTAAATTGGTAGCGTTGCATAAATAAGCTGAAGTATCCCAGATACTTGACTTCAGGCCTTGGGGCGACATATGCCACTACTTGTGAAGAACCTTGTAAAGGGGTGCCATACACAAACTTGGCTTTGGTCACTGGGCTATCTGGAGGAATACATGTCTTCTTGGTGCGAATACAGTATTCGCAAGGGGAGCCTCCCTGGCACTTAACAGGATGTTAGTTGATGCTGCAATGGGAGAGATGCGTTACCTACTTTGATACGTCGTTTTGCGCACGACTGGCACCGAGTCAGCCTTTTGCGCTTGTCTAGCGGTCCAACATTACGCCTGCTGCTCATTTTAGTTAAATGCTAAGTTTTGTCACCGCGTAGAAGAGTCGTTTGTGTTGCTGGTGGGAGTCATAAATGAGGCTGATGGACACGCAATCCGCTCGACAAGCCCCACTGAGCATTAACCCGATAGAGAAGTAATTGAACGCACTTGCGGGAATGTCTCTTCTTCACTACGGAGTAAGCGAAATACCTAATCACGGACAGTATTCAGCTAGTCTCTGTTGCCGAGGCTAATCTGTGGACCGGACGTTTGCACAGCTTGGAAAGGTGGGCTGGCCCACTAGCCTGATTTGGAACTTATTGAACGCGCTGAAAGGCTCACAGCGAAATACTTGATACCCAAATTCTATAAAGACATCTAGGATTCCGAAATAAATTGACATACAAAGACAAACACACCATCCTCTGTACAGTTGTTACAATGTTGTTTTCCACTACTTTGTTCATCAGCTTCGCGGCTGCGGCTGTCGTTCCAGCATGTCCTTCGTTCCCACCCTCCATGTTGGACTTCTCTGCAGGGTTCCAGCAACCGAAGCCACCAATTGTCAAGCCGGAGTATCAGGCTCACTTCGTGCAACACAAATGGTCTATATCTCAATCGAACCCAATACGACTACAGCTAACCTCGAAGATAGGAATGCTGACTTGTCGCACATCACGGCTGGCTACATCGAAAACTCACCTTCAAAAGGCTTTGTCCGCGCAGATGAAGCTTATGGGGGCGAGATGGCTTCTTCATTCTTTGACTATTCCAACGTCACTAAGGCGGGTTTGGTTGACAACACCCTAACAACATATAATCACAAATCTACTAAACCCACCGTTTGGAAAGGCTACGTGAACTCCAACTTTCCAATCTTCGACAAGAAGATCTTGATTGACTCTGGCGCCGTCTTTGAGGGATTGGTCAACAGAAAGTTTAATCCTTCACCTGTCGCCGCAGTAAGAGCCTACTATCAATCACTCTTATAAGTACATTAGCTAACGATTGGCTTAGTGGAGTATCATGTACCTGAAGGCGATTCCAGTTACAGTATACGTGAACTCGTGCAATGTTATTGTTGGCTATGATTACTTTGCTCCTGAATTGCGAACTGGAGTTACTATGGAATTCTTCAACATTCAAGCCAAGTAGTTGAGGCTATAAAGGTGTGGGTTGGAAAGTATCTGGGTTTTTCGTTTGGCGAGTCCAGTTTTCCCTGCATTATATTCTAGCATGACAGATTGTTCAAGCTTCCATATTCAAATTTGAGTTCTATCACAGCTTCTCCCATTTCGAATCGCAATCGTTCAATATCTTTGATATTTATTTGAAGAAATTTATCATGTGTTTCAAAATGGTATCGTGGGTATCATGCAAAGCAGTTGCTCAAAGCACCATCGTACCCCCATGTTCTACACTCTTGTTCATTACCCCCTCCTGCGAATCTTCCAGCTGAACCGAACTTAGTAGTTCCGCCAACTTCGGTACACTAGCAGGTATGTCATCCCAAGATAGCAGCTTCTTCGCTTTCGCAATGATCATGTTCGCATAGATGTCCGCCACCTTATTACTATCCCAAACCCCCTCCCTTCTCCCAACAGACCGCAAAAGTCGCACACCTTCCCACTGGATCTTCTCGTCCTGACATGAGATGATGACGTAGGCAATCGGCGGCATCATGTTCGCCTGGAAGGTGAATACGTGGCCTGTCTCACCCCGTGATAGCTCAATGATGTATTCGGCCTTCTTCAAGATGTCGATGCAATCCGCGGTCTCTAGATCGTCTTTCATCGAGTTTCGTTTGAACGTTGCGTGCCAAATCGTCTCTTCGAGTTCAAGAACCTTGGAACGAAGTATTTCTGCTTCCGAAGCTCTCGAAGGATTAAAGTTCAGCTTGAACGGATTGTACCGCGCGCTCCAGTACATGAAGAATGATGCTGGGTCTAAGCCTTGCTCAAAGCGACGGCATACCAAGGCATCCTTGCCACATGGGTATTCCAGAGTCAGACACGCGGGACACTCTGCATACATATCACTCTCACGCATGGTCTCCATTCTTGTCAGCCATGATGCGGAAGCTTCAGCGGAAAAGAATGGGGCTCCGGGTTCTTGTAGGCACATGGGGCCTTGGTGAGGAAGCCACTTCTGCAGCTCCGATACTAATTTGGACGAGTGATTACCGGCGTAGAACAACAAGTCGGACGTGAGACCGCAGATTGGAGGACCAATATGCTCCATGAACTTGGCCAAATCAACTTGATCGGCTTGACCTCCCGTCCCGGAGCCTGAATCACAGAGATGATGACTGTTTATTATCGAAAAAGCAGCTTCCAAGTGTCGAGTAACATTTGTGTACCGCCCATACAGGCACTCGGTGCAGATAAAGATCAGGCAACACGTAAGAACAACCTGAAAGTTCCTTTCGGGCGAACTCATGTACTCCTGCATAACCTGAATAGCGTTATTGTACTGCTGAATTGAAGCCAGCTCGTAAGACTGCGCAAGCGACTGCGTCAGCGAATCAGTCTGTGTTTGTAGTTTGAACGCTTTGTGCGCACCGCCCAAGGCGCCTATCGCGGCTTTCACAGGTTCAGAGTGTTGACTGAGCGGCAAAGCGTAAGCGTGCCAGAAGCTCATGGCATTGAGCGAACTTGCCAGCTCCGACACGGTGCATGTTCTGAAATGGTGGCAGATATCCAATTCTATCGATGAGCCGAAGGATTCGGGTGATAGACCGGCTGGAACTAGTAGTTTTGAGGAGGTTGGGGCTCGACGAACTATAGCGTCTTGTTGTTTCTTCTTAGTCCTTGGCTTATAGTGGACTGGCATCTCATAGCCGTCGCATGTTCTCTTGTCCTTTACGCAGCGAAGACATTCTGGCCTTGTCTCGTCGCATTTCAAATGGCGGATTCTGGGTTTTGGTTAGTGCTGAGTTTAGCATGTGAATACGAGGAAATACGAACTTGCTGTTCCCGTTAGCTTCAAACTTCCTTTGATACGTCCAGACCAACTCACCAAGTAGTACAGCCGGACCTAACCTTTGGCCCACGCGCTCTCTTCCATTTGGACGATTTAGCTGCATCCGCCATAGTTGTAGAGATAAGATGACCGTAGTGGCAAAAGGAGTCAGAATAGAAGGATGCGTGTTACGCCAAGTTTATAGCAGAGATGGGATGCCTAGGTTACTCTCCGGGTCAGGCAGGGTATGTCATGGTGTTGTTTTGTGACTGGAACGAAACGTCAAATTCACCGACACAAGATGTTTGAAAGAAATGATGGATGCATGACTGAATCGGCAAACCCTTAGCGCTTGCTTTGTAAAGGTGGGGTCGTGAGGTTCGTTAGCTCAGCCTCAATTTCTTGGCATTTTAGGTAACTCCGATATACGGGATTAACATCTCGTTTAAAGATAAGCTTATACTCTAAATATCCCTTATTCATAGACAAGAAAGACATTTTAACATTGAGGTCGAGACGGGCTTCTGAAGGGTATATGATGCCAAGCAAGATACTATTCAGAACTGCAGCCTTGGCGGGTGATCGTTTGACCACGAGTCATGTCGGATTATCTTTGCTCCGCTAAGCGAAATGCCGTGTTTGCTGTATCTCGGTATCAGGTTCTTCCGTCCGCTGTCAGATCCGCCCCACTACGGACCTTCTCTTGATTGGTGGTGATTTACTACTGTTTTGAAATGACCCTTGAAACATCTTGAGCTTTGATCTGGATGTTACCCTGAACTAAAATTATCATTGAACGATAAAAATAAACAGGACGATCATACCGAGCTATTGTCTTAGAATTGTTTTGCTATGAGTGTAGATCTCTTTAGATTTGTTTATTTTTAACAAGTGATAGCTATTTATGGTGACATGCAAGATATTCCGATGCGACCGTTCTGTGGTGCACTAGACCACTCCTTTGACAACAGCTCACAACCTTACTACAACATGGAGGTCGTCGCCAGGAACCTTGGACGTTGGAATTCCAGCAGCAACACCAGCATTTTGCTGAAAATCCTTATACCATTATATCCAACTTACATTACTACCTTTAGCTGATCACAATCGCGTCGGTCATTCCGCTGCCTGCATCCGAATAACCTTATCGCAATTCAAAATACACATCGGGTCAAACGCGTTTTTCATCTACAACTTGGGTTAGTCTCAATGATAAACAGTATGACGTCAACGGGAACACTTACCGATCGCATCGCGTCCACGGTCTCCTTCCCAAGCTCCTTCTCCAAGTAATCCCTTTTCACCAGCCCAACACCATGCTCTCCAGTAGCCGTTCCTTTCATCTCAATCGCCTTGTCTACCATCCGATGGACGATACCTTCCGCGACATGACGCTTGTCTTCAGGGAATAATAGTAAGGTGTGGAAGTTTCCGTCGCCTACATGTCCGACGATAGACCCGAGTAAGCCTGACTTCTCGATATCGGCTTTGGCAAACTCGATAATATCAGGAAGTCGACTCATGGGTACCGCGACATCTGTAGTCCACACCTTGTCCGTCGGCGATTTCTTCATCGCAATCATACTCCAGAGCGCGTTTTTCCTCGCCGACCACAACTCGTTGCGTTCGTTTTCATCAGAGGCAAAGGTATATGTCGTACTGTGATTCTGTTTCGTGATACCGCCAACCTGCTTAGCCAAATGTTGCACAATGAAGTCGTCGCTGCCAGTGAACTTGAAGAACAGAGTTGGTTCCTCCTTCCACTTGATCGTTGTCAAAGCAGAGTCGTTGATGCTCTTCATTTGGACGTCATCTAGGATTTCGACAGCCGCGACTTGGATGCCTGCGGAGAGTACGTCTCGTACTGCTGATGCTGCATCGCGTAGAGATGGGAACGTGCATACAGCGACGGCTTCGCAGGGAGGTTTGACGGCAAGCTTGAGAGTTGCTTCCGTGACTAAACCCAGCGTGCCCTCGCTTCCGATGAAAGTCCTCGTCAGATCATAGCCTGCACTTGACTTCCTCGCTCGCTGGCGAGTTTTAATAATGGTTCCGTCGGCAAGGACCACGGTAAGAGATAACACCCAATCTTTCATGGTTCCGTATGCCGCAGCGTTGGTTCCAGAACAGCCCGTTCCTACCATTCCACCAATCATAGCACCTGGACCTGGGTCTGGAGGGAAGAATAGCCCATGTGTTGCGAGTTCTTCGTTCAAGTCCATCCAGCCAATGCCCGGTTGCACAACGCAGTCTAAATCATCTTTGTTGAGCTCCACGATGTTGCTCATTCGAGTGAAGTCAACGCATATGCCTTGAAAGTGAGGGATATACTGGCCCTCGATCGAAGTACCGCCTGAGTAAGGCGTAACTGGTATTTTCCGCCGGAAACACACTTTCATCAATTCTGAGACCTGCCCGGTTGTTTGGGGATAAAGGATGACATGAGAGCAGATGGCAGTTTCCTCAGTCCATGCATAAGACTGATAGTCTGATCCAGAATGGGTTATAAGATCGGCTTGGTCTGTGGACACATTCTCAGGTCCCAATATCGCTGCAAACTCTTTGCATGCGGCTTGGATGTTGGCTGGCGAAGTATCATGGTCAATCTTGCTTGTGCTCTCTAGTGGGCGTGTTGATGATCGAGAGTGTATGGAGTTGAGTACGCCTTTGCGAAGACCCTCTATAGACTTAGTATCTTCAACATTGAAGAAATTGAATAGAGTGTTTCTGGACCAATCGACGGTACTAAATGAACCAGCAGCACCGATGGTGGCGAGCCCAAGTATGTAGAGACCTGTTGATGGTTAGCATTGAACATGCGATATCTTTCATAATCACGAGCATACCTGCTCTGCTACTTGCAGTATTATTGCTTGAGGCACTGCTTGGGGGGGTTCTATTTGAGAGTCGACGATACTGTCGACCTAGCGTATTTGGTGTCGACAGACGAGTTGCTCGTGACCACCGTAATGTTTTGCATAAAGCGGACATGGTTGATGAGGGAGACGCCTGAACTGTGCAATGAAATAGTGGAATATAATTGGAACCATGCGAGCGACATTCTTTTGTTCTTCTTTGTTTTATTTATCCATGCGTTTTCATCTCCAGTCTCCACGGTTCACGGGCAAGTACCATCGGCTATGGACGCTACATTTAGGACGACCCTTCGGCTATGGATTTGGGATGATCGGGCTTGGCACCTCACTGTCAACGCGCTAGCAACCGGACTTGCAAGCATTAAGCTGATCTACCCCGCGTTATGGCGCGCCTGTTGAACAAACTATCAAGCCTGCCAAGGACAAACTTTAAGCTTCTCACAAACAATCAACTTATGACGAGGAGCAGGAAGTAGGCCATGAATGTGTTGCTAGTGGGAAGTCCGGCCTTATCTCGCCGAACATATCCGTCTCAGCTCGGTTCAGAATTAATATTCGCTATTCCCAAATCTGCGAGGAAGTACATAGCTTGGTACTGTGTAGAGTCAGGCTGTGGGAAGTCCAGAGCGGCTCCAGAATGAGTGCTTGAGAATACACCATTGGCCATATACTCGGGCCAGAAACCTGCGCCGTCCTCGGGGTCCAACATGAAGCTCGGATCTTCGAGACTCATGCCCGATGTGGGATATGATGCCGGTTCCGCCTGCATGGCCGGTAGGGAATGACTCATCTCTTCAGTATCATTTGAGCCTCCAGATGGATCACCAGACTGATTGGCCGCTGGCTCCTGTTCATGGGCCCTCACTTCCTGCTCGGAGCGACTTATGATATCCATGAAGAAGTTTCTGATCCACTTTGCCAGATTGTACACGGGCTCAAATTGCTTCAAAGCGAGGAGGCCTCGGCGAATCTTGCCAAATATTTGGTCACCTTTGGGGGCTGCGGTACTTCCATCAACAGCGAGAGCCATCATGGCAGAAAAAAGAGCAGATACACTGCGTGGACGTTAGAAACCGATGGAGGAGTATCCGAAAGGACTTACTAGATCATTGGGAAATGCTCCGGCGTCCAGTAAAGCAACGAGTTCTCCACAAGGTCAAAGACTTTTGTGGCCGCGTCTAAAACAGGCTTCGTTTCCCGAGATCTACTGCACTGTCTCTGTAGTCTCTGGTATATATTAATCAAGTAGTAACTGCCTTGTTAGTAAAGTCCTGGTATCTAGAAGAGGCGGCCACTTACTGATAACAGACCCGAAGCGTCAAGCTAAGGTGATGATTACCGTGAGAGAAGTTAAGTGCGGGACAACCCTCAAGCCAGGACTGTAGTGTTGCTTGTATGTCACGGATGGCCTCTTGACAGACTGATAGGTCTTTGCTGAGAGGGAGGCGTGAAGGTGAGCAATGCGAGAAATACATTCGGGCCGCTGCTTTGTTCAATTTGACTTGCGCAACGATGTATTGGGCCGTCTCGATCGGCTCGTCTGAAAGGTCCTCCACAACAAGCTCTTCGACATCGTAGTCCATGTCGTTGATAACCATGGGCGTGCCAGTCGATATGGCGATTTGCCGATCGCGAACATAGAGACACCACCAGATCCGCTTCCATCGCGATCTCTGCTCGGAAGGCATCTGGCTATTAGCTGTGCTACGATGGTAACCCGTACACTGGGCAGATCGAATGGCAGCAGCGATCCACCAGTGGCAGTCTCGATAGGCTGTTGGATTGCCAAACCAGTAGTGTAGAAGATATGAGGAGAGTATCATGTCGACTCGGCTCGAGTCTCTGTCCATGTCGAAAGAGGCGCCCGCATCTGTAAAGAGCTTATGGTTGGCATCTAGTCTAGTGCTTTGTCCCATGCGATGCAGCACCTCTAGATCACAGTGTAGTGACGCAACGAAGAGAACACTCCGTAGTAATGTTCCAGATATTGTCCCGTCCTGTAGTGATGTGAAGAATGCTTTTCTGTCAAGGATTGGACAGAAGCTGTGGAACCGGTCAAAATAAGCCTTGATCAGGGCGTCCACGAGTCCTGGTCGAGGAATATCAGACAACACAGGCTTATATCGAGGCTGTAATGAGTTACTGGAGGTGTCGCCTATTCTTGTCGTGCAGGTGACATCTTGGACTGTCTCGCTGCAGTCACCAATAGGACGATGAACACTGCTGTGACCAGGAGTATAACCTCTCATCACATAAGACGCATACCAGCTTTCACCAACAACGCTGGGCTGTGTGGGAGGCTGCGAAGGGCTTGAGGACGGTACTGCACTCGGAGCGATATCCACCCTCTGCTCAGCTGCCCTGGAATTAGATGCCATACTCCTATCTGAGTCAACGATCATCCGATGAGCCGAGCTTCTGAGCGATTCGGATCCCGAATCGGGTTCTAATGTATAACGTCCATCTGGACCTCTACCAGAATACAGTCAGAATAATACCATCGCTGATCGACAGTACTTACCTCCTACGTTTAGACTGAATCAAAGTACACTGAGCGTGATTGTTACTCTTCTTGCACGCAGAGCAGGGAACACCAATAATAGATCCATCACACTTTGTCCTGCGTCTATTGCAACGCTCACACGCAGTACCTCTTTTCCGTCCAGAGTTGGGTACGCGCTTCGGACCTACGGCCGTTGACTGCATGCCATCCATTGGTCGATGCTATCTTGTGTAACAATGCGTGAATTGAAATGCAGTTGACGACATAATCTGGGGTATTGCCGAACCACCTTGGCTGATGTTACTGCAATGAGAATAGCCCTGGAATTACCCCGCATCGCCTAATTCTAGGGAGCCGATTCCTTGAAGCTGGCGTTGGAATAGCGTACAGAATCAGGCTTCTCATTTGCCAGTTCCGGTGGAGATGTCCTAGCTGGATCCTATTCCATCGGCTATGGACCATACCCGGTGGCACGTTCCGATATCGCGTTCCATCATAAGTCTCTACCCCGGATTTTCGACTCATCTGAGACCATTCCATCAGTCCGGACAGCTTATGTATAAGATTACCCCAGATTCCACTGTCGAATGACTTATCCTCATCCATCTTCTGCATCATCTCCAATCATCATGGCCCAGGACTACGACATCGACATGCTCAAGGAAGACGATCAGCAGATCGAGAGAGCAGACTCCAATGACCATAACGAAGTAGCCCACGATGCCAAATTCGAGAAGCGAGTCCTTCGCAAAATTGACACTCGACTCTTACCAATTCTAGGCTGTCTCTACACAATTGCTCTCGTCGACCGATCCAATGTGGCCGTCGCCCGCATCTCGGGCATGGACGAAGACCTTGGCCTTACCCAAGGCAACAGAGTCTCTGTCGCTCTGATGGTCTTCTTCATCGGATATATCCTGTTCGAGATTCCGAGTAATGCTTTTATTCATAAGCTTGGTGCTGCGAATTGGCTTGCTTTTCTTGCTGTCGCTTGGGGGTTGGTGTCTCTTGGTATCGGCTTCTTGAATAATTGGATTGGTCTTGCTGTTCTTAGAGCTTTCCTTGGTGTATTTGAAGCTGGCTTCTTCCCTGGTGAGTAATTTTGCTGTAACGATAGAGTCGTTTCGCTGACTCTACAGGTTGTGTTTACCTTGTCTCCTCCTGGTACAAGCGATACGAGGTGCAGAAACGCATGGCTGGCTTTTTCCTCACAGCGTCCGCATTGTCGGCGTTTGCCAACATCCTTGCCTATGGCCTGATCCAGATTTCCAAGACCCATCACTACAAAGGGTTAGTATATCCGGATCTGAAACTGAGAACTGGGGGCTAAATATTACAGGTGGCGCTGGATCTTCATCATCGAAGGCACCATTACCGTCATCGCCGGAATAGGTTCCTGGTTCATCATCGTAGACTTCCCTGACTCAAACAAAAACACCTTCCTCACCGTCGAAGAACGCGCATTCGTCAAAGCCCGACTAGCTGAGGACCGAGGACCCGAAGAACACGAGAAGGTTACATGGAAGATCCTGGCCCATACTGCTGCCGATTGGAAGCCCTGGGCTTACTCTCTTATGTACATGGCCGGTGCTGTAGGAGTCTACGCCTTTCTATTCTTCCTCCCAATTATTCTGCGCGGCGGTCTGGGATACTCCCTCGAGATGTCCTTCATCCTCAGCACCCCTCCAGCCCTCTTTTCCGTTGTGGAAGCCATGACGATCTCGTGGCTCGCAGACAAGCTACAGATGCGAGGACCGTTCGTTATCTTCCAGGGTCTTGTCGGTATCATCGGACTATGCATGACTGCGTTTTTGAACTCGCCAACCCCCAGATATGTTGGCACTTTCCTGGGTGTCGCTGGCGCTAACGGTCTCGTTGTAACAACGCTGGCTTGGCAGGCGAACAACATTGTTGGTGATGCACGGCGTGCGGTATCTACTGGTATTCTGATCAGTATGAGTGGTGTTGGTGGTATCTACTCGAGCATGGTCTTCCGTACGTTTCCAAACTTTGACATTTCCTTGACAAAGCTAACGATCTTAGGTCAACAAGATGCACCCAACTATCTCCCTGGCATTCTCGCCGTGATGGCCATTAATGTTGTAGCTGTTGTTGTTGCTGCTATCACTATGCTTATCCTTCGTTATAACAACAGGCAAGCGGAGAAGGGCACGTACCTATGCGAGAATAGAGAGGGATTTAGGTACACACTTTAAGGTTTCAGACCAGTAGAGCCTAAATTTACTATTAGTCCCCCAGCCATCATGTGTAACACAGGAATTAATATATTGGCAAGTCTTGATTAAGTTTCATAGCAGCTATGCGGTGGCCTCTGCTAGCATTGAGTGGTGACGTACTAACAGCCCCGTTCATCTATACCCACATAAGTAAGACCTAAGCTACTTCCAGCTATTTAACACATCAAGCCCTCAACTTTGTCTTCCAGGACTCTTGCAAAAGAAACAACTCATCTCCAACATGTCTTCCACTACAAAACCCACGATCCTCCTCATCCACGGCGCATGGCACCGCTCCTGCGCCTGGAACCACCTGGTACCTGAGCTGGAAGCTCTCGGGTACCCCACTGCGGCTCTGGACCTGCCAACGACATCAGGCGTACCGGGCAAGACCCAGTTCGATGACGTGAAGCATGTCCAAACCGTACTGGAACAAATGATAGCAGAGAACAACGAGGTCGTTGTTTTGGCGCACTCATACGGTGGACCTATTGGATGCGGAGGTATTGTCGGGCTATCTGCCCAGGAACGAGCCCAAAGGAATCTTCAAGGCGGAGTTGTGGGCTTCGTCAATCTCTGTGGTTACATCTTCCCCGGCGGTATGGATCAAGGAGCCGTCATTGAAAGCGTTGGTGGCCTACCCTATGTCGACTGGGACACACCATCACCAGGACTATTCGTCGCCAAAGATCCTGGTAGCTTGCTATACCGGCCAGACGTTCCAAAAGACCTTGCAGATTGGGCGTTATCGCAATTGCAGCCGCAGAGTATGGCTGCTAATATGGGAATCGTTCCTCCTCAGGCATGGCAGGATGATTCGTATCAAGATCGTTTGGGATACATCAAAGCAACAGAGGACGTTGTCAACCCTATTGCAGATCAAGAAAACATGATTACCCAGAGTGGAGGGAGCGATAAGTGGATCACTCGGGTCCTGGAGGGGTCAGGTCACAGTCCGATGCTCTCACGTCCTCAAGAGCTAGCACAGGTAGTTGATAGTCTGATTCAAGAGTTCCAGAAGAATACTATCTAGAGGAAGAGCTCTGAAAGTTCTCATCTAATCCACGGCAGTACTATCTAGACTTACATAAAAAAACATCTTTCTCTGTCAACGAACCAACCAATCCATCTGCCGATCCCTTCACTCCCCTCTCTCCCCTCCCCCCGCCCTAGAATGAAGACTGCTCAGACTGAAGATTAGTTACACCCAGGAGTAAATGCAGTGGCAAGACCAAAGAACCCTCCTGCTACTCCAGAGATGGCGCATCCGATGGCTGTCATCACGCTAAGGGCAATACAATGATCTGTTTCACCGTGTTAGTATTTGTCATATATAACACTAGCGCAGCATCTATATAGATAGCGTGGAGTGGAAAGACACTTACTGTTAGTCTCGTGCATCTTGATGTTGATATCGATGGAGATATATATGTCGAAATTGTCAAGCTTGGAGATAGAAATGAAGTTGTCGAACTTTGACATATGGTGGATGATGATTACCAAGACGGGAGAGGGGGCTGTAAGTCTAGACTCTTAGAACCGAACTCGCTCCATACATTGCTTTGCTAATCTAACTCAATAGTGCAATCTAGATACCATCAACGATACACAATCCCCCATTCTGGCTTTTCGACTGGGTGTTGAGAAAATCCACAATGATTCGTAAACTCTTTACCCGAGTCTTCTGCCTTTCGCTGCATAATTCCCCATTGAAGCCGAGATAGTGAGGCGTCGGACTGCGGCTTGTTATCTGGGTGGTGGCAAGCAGCTGCAATCGCTAAACTGCAACTTGCAGCGACGGGCATGATAGTTGGTAAGCGCCTTCTTGCTGTAATTATAACGGCAGCAGCCATGAATACGGCAATGATAATGACGAAAATCATGGCTATAGGAGAGTATCCGCTGGTGAATAGTTTCCACTCCCCCGATTGTTCAATAGCGACCACAAAGATACTTTGCGAGAGCATCCAATGCATCAGAATCGAGGCTAACAGCAGGGGGACGCTGTAGCGATATGGCAGCTGGAGGAAGTATCGGGATCGTTGCTCGCCCTTTGGGTTAGATGACACCCGCAGGGACCTCCTTTTGTTGCCGTAGGCACTCCATTCCGCCGCGGCAGCCATGCAGGTAAAAATGCCGTTATATTGGAAATAGAGGAATGAGAAGATGAGTTGAGGCAAGTTGGCCAGGAGAACATTAGCAATGAGCATACTGTCGTCTCTATCATTCCACTTCGCTCCTGATACTAACGTCAGCTCGTTTGCACTGCCAAATCCAAGATTCCAAAGGGTCTTGAGATCGTGAGGGCCTGGGATTATCTCGACACCCCATCCAAGGAGAGAGCAACCGGCGGCAAATGCAAGTCCGTATCTTGGCAGAAAGGGTCAGTACTCGCCTGTCCATAGGGTCAAATAAACTCACATGAGAATACTGCAAACCCATCTGGTTTTAGTTACGGCGATCCCTCGACGTTTGGGCTCAACATCTATAAAGGTGGGTAGATAGAATTGGCCTAACCGAACCGAACGCGCAGATGCCAGACAAGCTCCAGTCGTCCTTTCATCTGGGGATACCAAGAAGGAGTGGACAGCATCCCCAAGAACGAACAATGGCTCTTTTGGTGGCTGTAGCGCTATGTAGGCCAACGTGATTGCCTTGATGAAATTGACTGCAAGTATGACTGATGCGATCCGAAAGTCAAAGTTCAGCCGACACATTTGTTCCGCTGGCTGGCTGAGGCAATACTTGACACGCTTGCCCCACGGGCTCCAGTCATCCGGCCGGCTTCTAACTTTAGATAACTGGCTCAGACATGTAGTACAATAAGCACCTGTCCAGCCGCAAATCCAGCTGTAGTCTGAAGTAGCTCGGTAGGAACCACACGTTGTGTCTGGACTCCCGATCGCACTATCCACAGACCCAGCCGATTCGACAATGACTATTACATCGTTTCTCTTTGTTTGGAAGGCGACGGCATACTCGTTGATACACTGCAAATTCGTAAGATTGTCAAGCTTTCCATAGTCGCCCTCTACCAGCTTTTCGACTCTTGATTTATCGCCTGGAGCCTCCTCGTACCAATCTTTACCATCTTTCCATAGCAGTTTAAAGTCTTCGTCGACAAAGAAACTATGATAGTCCCAGGTTGTCAAAGAGGAATAGACTACTGAGTTAAACCTTTACCGTTAGCCCAAGGTAGGTGCAAGGGTTTGGAAAGCTTACAGAAGATGTAAAGGAACAGAAGACAATACCAGTACCAGCCAAAGGTAGACTCTCTTCCGAGATATCATTCTCAAGTTTCGAAAACTGGGGATCCCGATATCCATCCAATCTCTGCGTGCATGAGCATGGTCTACATCTTCTCTCGTTGGCGCAGAGAGACATTGCATGCCGTAATTGCTTGAGGCAAGAAGGATTGAACTAAAGATATTGATAACAAGGTGAATGATGACATTGATGGTACGCGAATTCGAGCAAGATCCCTCGTAGATAATCCTCCGGCTTGACCTGTCACCGTGTTTGCTGCCGACAAAGCTCACACTTGACCATATGGTAATAACGAGGTTGATGATGAGGACGACGATGCATGAACCTGCACCGCCAATGAGGCTAAATTGCCATTTGGCTCTCTTAGGAGCCGCTGAAGTATCGGCCGTTTCTCGTGCTTCCTGAGTGCTGTCCGAATCGGCGACCAAGGGCGCCTCCTCTGCGGTGTCTTTTGATACTACCATTGTCGTCTGGATCGCGATAGTGTTCAGGTTTTCCATCCCCCCTCCAACCTCGTTGGAAGACAGTCCCATTTTGAAGGGGCTTCATTGCCACAGTGAACCCTGTTTGCTTGTCTGCCTAGAGCGGCGGGTATTTCCGCTTCGGAATACCCTATGACGTTAATCAGAGAAAGATGCGCTTTGTGGAGCCAATAAGAGATTGTAAAGCTCAACGCATTGAAACGCTGCAGTATGCAGCTTATGCTTGGCGACCCTGCTGCGCCGCCCAACAAGCAAGGCGAAGTCAATGGCGCTTATTTTGACCAGCCCTTGAAACCGTTCAATTAAATTGTTATACGTATGAGCTTTGAGGCTAACTTCGAATGAAAACTATGTTAAGATCGGGGTAAAAGAAAACGCTGGTTATTGACTGGGTATCAGAGCTTCAATGCTTCAAATATAGAATAAACTTACCATGTGATTAAACTACCCCCCTTGTATTTGTGTATATGAAATAGCGAAATCCAATGTCTTTCATCTGACTTTCGACATCCGGGAACCACTACCTAACATCATTCAGCCCTGCTCGTACATACAAAGCCTCGACTAGGCGCCCTGGTTCAGGTTCAAACCGTTCTTCGCAGTTAGGACAAATAGCTCTCCTCACACTACCACGGAATTGAGCAAGAGGCGCATTTTGCTGACATCGAGGGCACCGATATTCGAGGCTGAAAATACCTGGATATTCGTCAACATGGCGACGTAACTGTTCGTCCACCCTGGTATCATAGGCCTGCTGCTCCGCAGTCGTCAGATCACTCTCCATCCAGTAGACATCGTAGAATCGCATCGCTCTATCTTTATGCTCTAGAGCGCGCGGGTTATCGATGAAAAAGCTTCCATTGTTTCCCCATGACCCTCCCCAGGAATTAAGAAAGGTAAGCGAGTTGGGGCTGCAACCCACTAGCACAACAGCGTGAGCAACATTCGTTTCCTCCTCGTTATAGGTAGACGCCATTCGATCTTTCGTGAGCACGGAATTTCGCCTTCGAGAGTTATGATCAAAGTGTCCACAAAACTCCTCCCATCCGGATTTTGACAAGCCAAATGTGGCCAGTACAGGACGCCGACGCAGTACTGCTTGACGGGCTTTATCCTCGTCCACCTCGTGGAACTTGAGGGGACGATACCACTCACAAGCAGCTTCCAGCACCTCGACAGTTTTCTGTCCATGCTCTGTTTCAGGAAAGGTTGTCAATATTCTTGTTCTTATCTGATCGAGAGATGGGACACCACCATCCCTGGCAACGATACGGAGTAGTGCCATGTGTACAACAGATGCTGTCGCATGTGCGTAGCAGACACCTGCTTGTCCTTGATTGGATGGCTGTCTTCGGACGTTGAGATGGGCGTTGTCGATGTAATCGTCAAAATGGGCCCGGCCGATGATATCCAACAGTGCATCTGCCGACCCGAACCGCGCAGAGAGTAATAAGGAACAAAATTCGTCCAGGGCTGTGGCACTGCAAACTGACGAGAAGAGCGCAATTTCTCCTGCTGAAGGGACCTGCCATCCCACAGAGGCCAAGACGGGAATCGGGTGCTTGGATGCAGGAACACGAGTTGCCAAGGTAAACAATGCTCGGGTTCCTTGATTCCAGTCATTATCTGCCTCGTAAAACAAAGCTCGCTGCGGGCTGTCTCTATCATCAGTGAGATTGACTGTTGCTATCCATATGTTCTCGTTTCGAAAGCCGTCAGCGAGTGCTGTTGGGTCTCCATCTGTTGAGTGGCCATCTGAAATTAAGATGAGGGCGCGGTGATCAGCGTTTTGTCGACCCCGAAACGCCTCTAATGCCCGGTACAGAGCATAGCACATGGGAGTAGAACCAAAGATGTACTGGCGCAGAATATCATGGAGGTTTTCTCCGTCGTCAACCTCTAGATTATGATGAAATCGCTCAAGAGTATTGACGACTTCTGAAACGGGCCGAGGGTTAAGTTGCGCAAAGTCAAATAGCCATTGCTTCTGAATGCGGCGAGCCAGTGCCAATGCTTCTGATCTTTCGACCCGATGATCTTCAATTGCGGCACCGGTCCCAAACCCAAGAACAGCACCACCGGCGGCACCAAGAAGACCCCATCCCCCTGTAACCATGCCGATTGCGGCACCAGCAAGTGACCCGCCTCCTTGTGTCGACCGATAGAGACTGTTCACATCACGTTCTGGCGGAATAGCGTTGATAAATTCCTCTACCATGTTGGAATGCAGTCCTAGGTGGGCGTTGACAATTCGAGCCTCCACGCTAGTCAACTTGGACTTAATGTACCTTGATATGTGCGCCAGGTTGTTCTGATTAGCCCGGGCGATTAGGAGATCGTGCCCAGAACTACGATTTTCCTGATCGCTCAAGAGGCTGTCGGCAATACCGCACAAGTCGACGACCGGCGGGCCGGGCTTCTCTTCAGAAGTCTTTAGCCCAAAGAGGCCGATAAACATGAAGGCATTGGGGTTTTGCTGCCTTTCGGACTTCGCGAGTTTAAGTGCAGTACGAAGCACAGCCCTAAGGCGATCTGTAGCAGGCTCACTGGGATTCTCGACATCTAGGTTTCTACGCATAGAACCTGACACATCAAGAAGGCAGCCGATGACGATCTGAGAATTTGCATTTGACATTGCGGTAAAAGTGAGCAATGTATTAACCTTGTCCTTGAAAAAGTAACAAGCTAGTAGGAAGTTGGTGGTAAGGACGAAAGAATAAGCACGACAACGTTTGTTGTAATCTGACAGTTGCTGCCTTAAGCTTGACTTGAGGCCCAACTTGTGGCTGAAGACACCCTCCGGATTTGAGAGAATCTAATTAAATGCTGAGGCACAGCGAAGCAGTGTGACCTAACGTCATAAATGATTAGATAAAGCGTTCATTGGTCAAAAAGAACCCCCTCAGAGAAGGCCAAGGGATAGCAAAGTGAAGAAATGCGGGGACGATGAGTATGTAAGGCTTGCTACATGGAATGCAGCTTGTATGGGACATTGAAAGTGATAAATTAGTAACTAAAGGGGAAATGAATCCTGACCACCCCCTATGTGGCTACGGTGTTCTAATGACGTTACGTTAAGTACGTCAACCAACAGGGCTTTAACATCTACCGGTTATAAGATGATCAGAGGACTAGCTATTGGCCTTTGGGTTACTCTCACACGCCACGTTACAAGGCATATCACAGAGGCATCTAATCGGATTCACTTTCACAGTCCTACCTCCCCAACGAAAAGCTTTACTGTTAGTAAAATGCTAAACTCTCGAGGTAATCATGTTCTATTACAAACGAAACGAAATTCCTGAGTCTCCCTCTCATACTACCTTTACTGAGATCGCGAGACTACTTTGGCAACGTCATATCCGTCATATGGCCCGTAGACGTACACTCCCCTTGTTAAACTACAGTATCCAAACCCTACAACAATGCCTTGGCAGGCGCTGTTCAGTGCGCAATACCTTAGGCAATCGCTAAAACTTGCACCCGCGATATCTTCCAGTGGATAGTAGGCCCAGTCTCGCTGGCATAGCAAGTCAAAAGTGACGCCGCTGTAAGTGTACGTCTCGGTGAATCCCGGATCGCCGCAGGCAAATTGTGGTGTTGGTTCACCTGCGGCCGCTGTAGTTGTTGTTAACTCAGCTGTACTAGTGATCTCTGCTGTTGTTGTCTCAGCCTCGGTAGTAGTCGGGTTCTCAGCCAGAGTGGTTGTGTCAGCTTCCGTCGTGGTAGTGTCCGTAGTATCTGCAGTTGTGGTATCGATATCGCTATTGACTTCTGTGCTGGAGGCGTCACCTTCAGTAGTGGTAGTAGTATCTGCGATTGCTGTGGTGTCTGTGGTCGCTGTGGTATCGATGTCGCTCACAGCCTCTGTACTGGACGTGTCACCTTCAGTAGTGGTAGTAGTATCTGTGGTCGCTGTGTCGCCATTAGTCGTAGTAGTATCCATAGTATCTGCAGTTGTGGTGTCGACGTCACTGTCGACTTCTGTGCTGGGTGTGTCAACTCTAGTAGTTTCTATGGTTTTAGAAATGACAGTTGTTGTCAACATGGTAGTCTCTGTGTCAGACGTCTCAATCTCTGTTGTACCTTGAGATTCCACGCCGAAGGTTGTTGAGGAGCCTAAGCCATCATTGGAAGTTACGGTAGATTCCAATAGGTCTGATGTCTCTGTTGCAGGTTCTGTAGTCGAAGTAGCTGGAGGCTCAGAGGCTGAATCGTCTGACGTCGTTGACACACTGGAAAAGGTTTCTGCATCTTCCCTAACAGTGGAGACAGACGTCTCTTGACTGCTTGCATCGTCTGGCGCCTGAGTGGATGACCCAGTGACATCGGACGAAGGCACGCTCGATGCCTCAAATACAGATGTCTCAGACGCTGAGAACACCGACTCAGATGGGACGAGGCCAGTAGACTCCGGGAGCTCTCCAGACGTTGATCGAGTGAAGAGAGTCTCCTCTGCCGTCGCAGTAACAGTTCCAGGGACACTTGACGTCGACTCATCGAGACCGACCAGTCTACCGTCCTGACATTGCTCAACTAAAGACACAATTAGTATCTGACTCCGAAACACAACAATGGGAAGCCACTATACATACCGCCATAGATCCCCAGACTGACGGGCGTGCACCCCGATGGTCCAGTGGTAAAAGTGATATAAACTTGACCATCCGCATCTTGACAGAACCCTGCCTCACCGTTTGGTAGCTCCGAGTTCCTGAATGCAAGTCTACCACCAGAGTCTGTAAAACCTGATGTAACACTGCCGCTAGGGGGACGGCCTTGTGGAGATAGTTCTTTGTAGTCCTCACCTGCGTAATAGACAGGCAGACCTGAAGCAAAGAGCTGACCTTCATCTTCAGCCAGATTGAAGGTAGCTGCGAATGTGCACACATCAGGATTATCGTCTCCAACAAACCCATTGTTTGCACGTCTATAGAAGGATCGTTTCTCATTGGCGCCGGTCTGAATCAGGAAGATGACGTCTTTTCCAGCAGGTTCGATGATATCAGTAGATGTCGGAGTAGCCTCTGCATCAGCCGTAGGGGTCACAGCCGTAGATAGACCATCGGTGAGTGTAAGAATTGCAGAACTCTCCTCTACGGTGGTTGGGTCGGCGTCCGAATCAGAAGACTCGAAGTCAACGAGAGACGTATCAGCAGGAATGATCACGTCCGAAGTAAAGAGTGCGGTATCTGGACCAATGTCCGTACCTATCAGATTGTAAGTACCCTGCAACGGGCGGTTTCAGGATTCCATACTTATAGCGGATCTAGTGATTGAAACCGAGGTGTTTCTCCCAAAGGTAGGACGAACAGATGGTGCAAAGGGGAGTCGACCAGAATTCTGTGCAGATGGTAGCTCGATGCCCGGTCTATCCGTTGGCGAGAGGTCACCTAGGTTCGTGACCGCAGCAATGTAGGTAGACAGGTATGTGATGCAATATGTGTCTGCTGGTGCCTCAATCGCGGCGAGGGCATTGGCCGACACAACCTCCGCCCCCTTCAGGACAGCGGCCACGAAAATAAAGGACTTCATCGTGTTGCACGAATGGTCAAAGCAAACCGATACTGATATCCTGTTGAAGCCGACGTGATCATCCACAGCGACTCTCAACTCTTTTATGCGCAAATGGACGGGGCCATCTTTTCTCCCTGGAGACCGAAAGATGGTTGTTCTAATTTCATTTCGTGATGTTTCTGTTGGTGGCGTAGGGTCTGTTCTCTCTGCAGGGAGAGAGAGGTATTCCAGCTCGCCACATTTGACAGCCAAGGACAGAGCCGGCAATTATGCTCCGTTATTTCCCTGCAGGGAGAGACTTTTCAACTCACCACAAATGAACGTTACTTTTTCCTTTTGCTGTTCTCAATTGGATAACGCATGACGCATTGAGACAAGTCGCACAATCTGGTCTAGAACATCAATCTCGAGGTCGAGACCTCATCAAAAGAAATGCGTTGTCAGCAGCTATAACTGCACACTTACCGCCTTTACAGTCAGCCAGAACTGTCACAGACCAAGCTGATGAAACAAGGGTGACAGTGCTCTGCGACTCCACCATCTGTATCATGACGGCTTCCAGGAGCGCCGTGGTGGTATAGACAAAGTTTAATACTGGGGAGGCCGATGTTGGCTGAGGGGTCACAGACTTGCAGAACATGGCCGAAATTTCTCTGAAGCATTTTTGTAATCGACTGTCTCAGCTCATCGCATCTGGTCCAGAAATGAACAAGCGTGCGTATTAAACATGGTCTTTTCTACTTCGATGTCTGAGACTCATTTCTTTTTTGGGATACATCACCGCAGCCCAAGGCGTAGTGAAACAGATACATGTTGCCTGCGGAAGATGATTGGATAATCCTACACAACGCAAATTGTGAATCTCCAACTGCATATTTCCACATCATACTGTATCCTACACCGAAAGATTATTATTCCGTATAGCTGGGCAGCATCTATTGCGACGATTCTACGTGGCTCATGGTTGCATGTTGGGCTTTAATATGTTGTTGCCCTTCTCAACTCCAGACTTTTATTTGTAAAGCTTGAATGGGACAGACGAACAATCGATTTTCTGTCCTTTTTTAGGATGGCTACCATTTACTCCATCACACATCCTTCGCCTCGACTCTGTCCTCGTTGTGCATTGTTTCCGTCAATTAAAGTCTAGCAGGAAGATACCCGTTCACAACACGTTCAAATTTCTGCAAGAGTCGTCAGATCATGTTTGCGCATTGTGTCGTTTGATTTGGTTATGCTGAGTTCATGATATTGCTTCAACCAACAATGCCACATAGTCTCCGCTGGTAAGAAAGTCAACAACCAAACCCGGTCCCACACCTAAAGGTCATCATCGTCAGGGTCAATAAAGACACAGCACGCCCAACGCGGCTCATCCCTTAATCCCTTGGAATAGTTAGCAAGCGCTAAGTCATTGAAAAACACTTGTAGACACGTACAACATCCTTACGGTACTGTGTATGTCAGAAAAATAATAAGTCTACGCGATAGATGCAGGGTAGCTTACCAAGTCTGCGGGGCAGTCGGGAGGCCCCACAGAGCGAGCCTCCCAACATGCCTCAGATGGTCTTGTCTTGGACCATGAAAAAAATCGAAAGTCAAAACTGGGGTGCTCATGATCAGCGACGCATCTAAAAAATGCCTTAGAAGGAAGGCATACGGGACCGGCTTTGCCTCGGTGTTCTTGGAAAAGGTCATGGCGGTGACGCCATCAAGCAGGAGAAGAGTAGATACAAGTGAGACCTTCATAATGGGAAATTGAACTGACGTTTATTGTTTACTGTTGGCTCTATTTCAGAAGGGTGATAAGGCATAACAGGAATAGTCTATATCTTTATACTTTCTCGTCCCGTTCCTCCCACTTTCAATGATGACGGCACTTAGAGCAGACTAGCATCAGTACGCGTATCCCGGCACCTGGATACTTTACTGGTTGATCCGAGCGGTCCAGGTCCTAGTGGCTCCAGTTACCACACTAATGCAGGTTGCTGATATCTTGGCAATGTAGATGGATGACAGCTAATGTCCAGTTTACAACATGTCTCTGCTTGCCTGCTTGTTCAATATTCTAGAAAAGTCGTAGAAGTCGGACAGAAGCTCGGCCAAATCTGTCTGTCGGAGCTTCTTGGCATCACTGAGCCTCGAACTCCATGACCACAAGCCCACGCGGCCCAACGTCATAATTGTAATTGATTGTGTGATGATGCGAACTCGGACACAAGAACTCGGCATAGAAGTGCAAGTGCAAGGCAGTAGCTAACAGAAATCTATATAATAGACAGCTTCTGTAACCAGATAGCAAGCTATCCTTCAAGCTATCGCACTCAAACTATCATCATGAAGTCAGTTATCTACTATGCCACCCAGGGCATCATGGCCTTATCCGCCGTGATGCCAGCCTCCGCCCAAAACATGTCCTACGGCGCCGACAATTTCTACCGCAGCGGGTTGATCAATACTCAGCCTATCAGCTTCCTTACCATATACGAGACAAGAATCATTGGCAATCTCTTTACTGCCACGAACATGAGTCTCACTACCAGCTCTCCCGCCATTGTGGTCGGCCATCCCATGGGTGCAGTCAAAGAGCAAGTTGCCAATCTCTACGCCATGAAGATGGCGGAGCAGGGTTTCATCACTCTGACCCTCGACCTTCCATTCTGGGGCAGAAGCGACGGTCCTCAAAACCTGGTCTCTCCCGACTTCTACACCGAGGCTTACAGTGCTGCGGTTGACCATCTCGGTACATACAACTTTACCGATCGCGATCGTATTGGTGCCTTGGGAATTTGCGGTAGTGGCGGTTTTGTCATCAATGCGGCCAAGATTGATTCCCGCATTCAGGCCGTGGCTACTGTATCCATGTATGACATGGGCGAAGTAAACCGTCGTGGTCTACAAAAGGCTTTATCACTTGCAGAGCGCAAAGAGGCCATCGCTAATGCCTCGCAACAACGATGGGCTGAAATCGATGGAGCTCCGATTGCATACGCCATTGGATCTCCGAATGAAATTAGGGAGAATTCAGACGAAGTCGCGCGGGAGTTCTACGACTTTTACCGCACGATTCGTGGCGAGTGGACTCCTGAAGAATGGCAGCGAAATCAGACTACTCACCGCACACTCACGTCCAATGTCAAGTTCCTCAACTTTTACCCCTTCAACGATATCGAGACCATCTCACCACGTCCTCTTCTAATTGTGTCTGGGGATGAGTCTCATTCCCGGGAATTCAGCGAGACTGCCTATCGCAAGGCCGACAATCCAAAGGAGCTGTACTGGGTTCCTGGTGCTAATCATACGGACCTTTATGATCGCACTGAGCTTATTCCCTTCAACAAGCTCAGCGGTTTCTTCCGTGAGACCCTGAACCAGAGCTCTATCAATTATATACTTCTCCCTTTCAGTCATAGTCTGGATTCATTCCTTGTCAATTACCATATAGCCTAAATATATACAGTGAATACAGACCTTTATTTCTGGAGCATCTGATGACCACGGTAGTTACCACTGCTTACTGCATCTGTAACACATCACAAATGGTCGGTGCATGTGCTCCGGTAACCTTTTCACCTTCCTGTTTTAGATGGACTTCGAATTCCCGACTGTCACCTACTCCACTCCGCAACTCTGTCTGATGTAAGATGCTTATGTCGTACTGGCGACAAGCAGCCCAAATTCCACGTAGTGCGGTGCTACACTTTTTTCAACAACCTCTAGATTCTATGCCTACAAATCTGTGCTGGTTTCCAATGCCGTGGTACAGGGCAGCTACGACCATAGTTGAGGTAGTAGTCATGGGATCGTCACATTGCCTGCACTTATAAGTGGGGGTGAAAGTTCCAAGATGGCCCATAAGCCTCATTGAAACCAGGATATATGTCCTATTCGACGTAGCTACCAGTACTCGATGATATGCTAAAAGCTTTCCATCAAACCCTTCTCATGCTCTTCCTGGGTATAGACCTTTCCCACCATTCTGCGTAAGGTGTCCATATCACAGAACTCGATAACATTAGAAACCTTTGTCCCATCATCATTGAAGTCTAAAACCCAGGAATGTTCCATTTCATGTTTGTCTCCGTCGTGATACTCGATTTGAGTAATGGACGTCATCGCTGCTTTGCGAGCTTCGGTGTCAATGACCAAGTTCGCAATGTCTGTCTTTGTGAACCTGCTCTTGGCCATGTCCCTGGTCAATCCGGCTTCGTACGTCGCATTGTCACAGGGTCCCCCGCCCGGAGCTCCGAAAAGTTCCATGACGCCCTTTGGGAGGAAGTGGCGCTTGCAGTCGTCGGTAACGTCGCGGTTGATGATTGAGGGGTCATTCGCTTCACCGACTTCTTTGTATGCGTTGAGGAAATTCCTTGCTGTGTTCTCGATATTAGATCTGATACCGTTTGAGACCGACATTGTATAGTTGGCAATTTCGAATTTTGCTTTGAGAAGGTTAATTGATACTGCTCATTTTACTTGGGGAGGTTCGCGCTTTTATCAACGCTATCGGTAAAAGATTACCGACGATCACTATGTAAGCTGACGACATGTTTCGGTCACGAAGTCATTTCTTGTGATTTGGTCAGCCTCAAATCTGTGGTGAGATGCTGACAATTGCCAATAATCTCCGCTGGACCATCGAGATAGCCATTGGCTCTCAACAACACCCATTGCATGATGTATGTTGGCCTATACATTCGAGTGGCAATAGCGTTAAAAGGCGATGAATGATGCTGCATGTGGTGTTATTATACATAGCCCGAAGACGATTGGCAGGCGAGCGCTCTATACTCCATAATGGACATATGGAACCCAGTAGGCTGGCGTAAGCTCATCGTCCTCACAGGTAATAATGTCCCTTGCTTCCTTCTCACCCCTCAGTGCTCTGAGCGCCGAGTTACTGTCCTGCTCCATACTATCTAACCAAATATCCCTCATCGCTCTGGTAGCTCGATGTAGCCCTCGACACACCGAACCATCAGTCATTCCACCTTCCTTGATAGTCTCATACGTTATTCGCGCGACGTCAACGCAATTCTCATCCTGTACTTTCCAAAGTGTTCCAATGATGTGCCTAAAACCCGCTAACTGGCAAGCGCTAATCAAGTGGATGCTTTCGTCAAGGAATTGCTCATCTTGTACACGCCCCGTGCTACAGGCTGAGAGATAGGCTAGAAAAGGTGACTCCTCATGAAGGTTCAACTCTAGAAGGTTTGCTACCGTAAGGGGATCGCTAGCATTACTGAAACACAAATGGCTCTTCGAAGGATTTGCTTTTTCGGTGTAGCCGTGTCCTGCGAAATGAAAGATCTTGCTGCTTCGCAACTGGCCCAAGGTATCTTGCTTATCAGAACCAGCGATGAAAGCCTTCACCTTCATGCTCTCGCAGATCTTGCTGACCAAATCGACTTCCTCCCTGGCTTTTGGAAGTGGTGCTTGGTTCTGGGCGCTATCCACAGCGACTAGAAGAGCCTGTGCGGGACCCTCTGGCATTTTGCGACGCCGACGTCCGTGAACTAACGCCTTGACAGATGGTGCATAAGATGATATCACCCTATCCATCACTGTTTTCCCAGATTTCTTCAGGTGCAGCCCTGCAGCGTGGATGGGAAGTCTACTAAATGGGCCAGTAGGAACCCACCAAATGTGAGGCCAATCCTGTCCATCCGCTGGCGTTTCTGTGAAGCCGAGGTCATCTAGAATGTGACTTATGAACGCGTTCCAGAGAGTCTCCAGCGTTCCAACACTTCCGTACTCATGCTCGGGCAGGTCTTTCAGTTTTTGGAAGTCTTTTATCTCCATAAAAGCCTTGGACATCAATTGGTCTTTTTGTATGATGATAGCTTCGACGCCCATCCAGCTGCTGTTGATAACGACTACCGGGCCGTACTCTGCAGCCGAGCGCATCTGTTCAGTTGTTAAAGGGCCCAGGAAGTCTTCGAAGCCGGGCTTTTCTCGAATGCGGAGCAGTAATTTGTCAAAGGCCTCACCGGCATTACGACGGCGACGCCCTTGGACTCCGTAAATAGATGAGTCTTCGTCAGTTGTGTTGGACTCGGTCGAATTGTCGAGCTCATTCCTAAGTATGACAAACTCTTCTGCTAAGTCAGGAAACGCGTCTCGCAGATCCCCTATGTCTGTGCGAAGCTCATCCAGGGACGATGCTAGCAGTCCACGTCCTTGTTCGAGGATAGAAAGAGCTTCTGATGGTGGTTTGTCTATCTTTAGTGCTGCTCCTGCCGTGTTCGCTGCAAGGCCAGCAGCATGGCTCAAGAGATACTGCCTATCGGCTGTCTCAAGGGAACGAACTGCAGCGAGCATTGGAACCATATCCAGAGCTGCACGACCTATCTCGTAAGACTGTTCGAATTCGGGACATAACTGTACTATGGCTGATGCAGCCACGATGCGACGTAGAGGTTCACCAGTAGAATGCATTACAGCCGATCGATAGTTTTCGACTGCTTGGTCCATGTCGCTCTCAAGTTGTAGTCGAATATATCGGCTGACAAATAGACCTCCTATCGTAGACCAGTGCTCTGTCCGGACTGGGGAGTCTTCAGGCGTCAAACTCAGCGCCTTCCTTGTAATTTCGATAGCTTCATCCACATCATCCAATGAACCCTCCCCACTCTTCACCTTCTTTCGCAAAAGAAGAGCGAGGGTGTTCACGGCAAGGCTCCGTCCTGTGTATTGATCCCCCAGCGCCCTGGCAACTTTCATGCTCAGCTCTATACCCTCCTCCAAGTCTTGCACAGACCCAAGTGCAGTGTGTCGGTACTCAAGGGCTGCAGCAAGTCGATTTTGATATGTATCGATATCTGGATGATTTTCTGGGGCGCCAGCTATAGCCTTTCTCGACATTTCGATCGCCTCATTTAGCACACTGACATCACCATCACTCCGAGCATACTTCTTCGACAATACCGATGCCAAGTTATGTAGCTGAATATGCCGAGTAGGGTCGTTTTCGGGCGTTGCCTCTAGAGCCCTTCTGGTGTAATAGACGGCTTGGTCTAAATCATCCAATGACCCGGTAACTCGGGAGCGTATAGATAGTGATGTTGCCATATTACCCAGCGCAAGTCCCAACCTCGGTGCATTTTTCGGCGTAACTTGTAGACTTTGCCTTCCGTATCGGATAGCCTCGTCTAGATCTGCGAGGCTTCCAGTTCTTTCGTAAAGAGCGGCGAGAAGGACTGAGAGGTTATTTAGTTGCGCAGACCAATCGGGGTGGTCTTCTCCGGCCTTCTCAAGAAAGGCTCTGTTCAGAGTGATCGATTTGTTAAGATCTTCCAGCTGACCCGTCTCGAGGTAAAGGCGATATAGCGCAAGAAAAAGCGCTCGCACGCGAATCAGCCAGTTAGGATCGTCCTCCGCTGTAGCAGCTATGCATTCTGTGACCAGATCGGTAAACTCCTGCAGGTCCTGAACAGCTCCTCTATCGTACCAGAGCTCGTCAATTGTCACTGCCAGCTTGAATTGTTGAGCTGGCTTGGCGACCATTTGTTCACTCTTGATGTCGGTCGATTTGTTTCCTTCTGGGTCGTCATCGATTGCGAAAACGGACTGCCTCCGAAACTCGACAGATTTCTCTAAATCCTCTGTAGCCTGTGACCTGAGATGTTTTAGATCGTAAAGCTGGGCAAAGATCTCATACCACTGAGAGCGGTCATGAACGGCATCGCTGACTTCACAAAGCGCTTCTTCCATATATACTGCACCATCGGTGAAATCTTGCTCCTTTCCTAAGCGACCATACCTCTCTTTTAACAACACGGCGAGGTTGACTTTTGTAGTAGTCTTCCTGGGGCTGCCATCGATCATCTTATGTACAACCAATCTTGTCAAGACGATGGCTTCGTCCAGGTCGGACATATCTGCAGTATGGTAGAAGTAATCGCCTAGTTCCAGCGGCAGCCAGTACGAGAATGTTTCTATGTGTTCCGAGACCAGAGATGATTCTATCGCTTTCCTCTGGAACGTAACCGCGTCTTTGATAAATTCCTCGTCGGGTTCGATATGCTTGTAGCTTTGATAGAGAGACCAAGCGAGCGCATGTAGCCAGATGGGACGCTGTTCAGTGCCCTCCCCAGTTCTGGCCAGTGTTTTTCTTGACAGTTCAATTATTTCTGGAATCTTGCTTGTATCGTGTGACGCTCGATAAACTTTCGTCAACTCCTGAAGAGCTATTTCAGCTTCTTCAAAACTATCTTGACCAGGGGTGGTATCAGGCAAGAGCTTCACTCGCTCGCTCGCGTCCAATTGGGTCTCTTTTTCCATCCCTACAGGGAGACCAACGAGTTTGAAATAGAGTTGTGGAACGGAAGCAGGCTGGGCTTATAATTCATAGTGAGCTATATGCAAGTTAACCTGGGAAAGAGGAGTTCAAGACCTGCATCCCATTTTACATAGCACGTGACATTTTCTGACATGCATAATCCTGCCTTGCAGAACGCCAATTCCTCCTTTTTTGGTGCCCTGATGTTCTTCATTCCGGTGATAACACCAGGCTAAAGCTGACTTGTAAGCGTAGTCGCGCAGACATGGTGATTGCTAGAAAGACATCTGCGTTCAAGTGCTTTAAACTTATTAGATAGAATTTCTGCGCTCTAGTCACGACCAGCATTGCATGTTATTTACTGACTTCAGTTTAAATCGTATAGCCTCTTCCAAAAATCATAGATCCCAACATACGATGTTCCGGACACAACAAATTCGCTCCGTCTCAGCTGTACTCCTCGTTAGTAAATGTCAATGTAGGACCGGCTGCCCTCAGAATCTGGTCAGCCAGTGTGGCTCTAAGGGAGATCTCCCTTGAGGGGCTAACAGGGGTCTAGCCAGCTGAGCTTTGTTGTCCAACTATCATTGGATGTTCCAGAGTGTTGCCAACACCACACCATGCTCGCTCAGCCTCAGCAAGAGAAAACAATACAAATTCCACATTAGCTCTGTTAATCTCATTGTTCTTTTCCCATACACAAGTGCCATCACGATTCATCTATGCTACACCCGACGCCAATGTCGACCCTCCAACCCTCTGGTCTATGCTCAACATGCGAGGCCGTTATCCAGGCTAGCCCTGTCGGCGAAGCATACAAACCGTTCAAAACGGCGCGTGACCTTCTAGATGCCGCAACCCCGGGCTGTTACGGATGCTGGACTATCAGTCATACGAAAAAATGGATCAATGCAACTCCAGAGACGTTTTAGCAAGGGCTCCAATACAAGATAGCCACCCAAGCAGAACCTGCACGGTCCTCAGACCCGGGAGCAGCAGGTAGAGCATCCAGATCGAAGATCAGCGATTTCATTCACAGCCCATTGCGTCGTTTGTTTCAACGTTCCAGTTCTCCTCCGCCCCGCAATACAATGGCGTCAATGATCAAGCGTATTGAAAATGCGACTACTTGATTTAGGGCTCTCATTGTGAGAGGAGGGATAAGTCCCGAGGCTTCTGGTGGGACTCACAGTTGGGCTTTCATAAGGACTTTCCAAAAGTCAACAATAAATGGTTTGTTACTCCCATGAATTGATCACGCAATGTAGTTGACTCTGTTTTCAGGCCAGCTTTCTCCAAACATACCTTTTCCGCAGCGCGCCTCTGAAGACCAGACGCCCATCTTCTCACTTCAGCGAGACAGGTGGATTGAAATAGGTGAAGTAGCCATGGAATTCATAAAGTCTTGTGACGAGAATCATCCTGGCTGCCAACCACATGACTCCCTGTATCGTCCCACACGTCTTTTAGAGATCCTAGATAACCAGACTGTCAGGGTGATATCCACCTCCCGAACAGAAACTGGTAGCTATGCCGCTTTATCAGGTTCTCAATGTCGGAATTGGTGATTTTCGTCGACCAGTAGGCGGTCGTTTCTCTATAACGGTCCGTTGCATCTGAAAGCGTAAAGCGTCCTATGGAGGTATCATAGAAATAGGTGCCACCGTACGGTGTTCCAGACACAACAAAATCGCTCGATCTCAGGTGTACCCATCGTTGGTAAATGTCAACGTAGGGCCCGGCGGCCCCCAGAGTCTGATCGGCTGGTTGGAACCCAAACAATCTCCAATGGAAAGGGTTTGTGTCTGTCTTGTTTCCTGTTGGGGCGACCAAGAAGAGAGCTGGATATTTATACGTGTTGGGTTCATCGTCAGCCATGCCACAGGCTCCACGGCCTTTATCTAGCCAGGATGAGCTATTCGTGATGTGGTGCTGCACTGTTAAGGTGCCATTGTAGTAGAGTCCCGGAAGACCAAAAACAATTTCTCGTTCAGTCAACTGCTGACATCCACAGGTCTTGGGATCTCATTTCCAGCCGGTGTCGCTCTCGTCGTCGATACCATTATTCTGGTACGACCATGGATTGAACCCTGGGGGCGGATTCTCGGCTGTGCCTCCACTGCCACCTCCACTGCCACCTCCCGGTCCACCCCCGCCACCCGAACCTCCGCCGCTGGAATCTCCACCAGAAAATGGTCCTTCATTTTGAGTATGTCGCACCGCGTCAATAAAAAACAAGAAATGGGCTTGGCAAGGTTGAATACTTATAAACCCCGCAGGTCTTGAACCTACCACAGAGATTTTGGTGTGCACCTCTCTCTTCATCCAAAGATCGGCATCCTGCCCAATATTCCACCTCTGAAAGCTGCAGGACAGCGTCTCGAATTCAGCCACCAGACAGGGATTATAAGCTTGAATCATTCTGATTCGCTATCATGATAGACCCGCTCTTATTGGACTGATTAGTGCATTGCCTGTTTCATTGTCGGCCTGATGATCTCATCTGACTCAGCGACGATCACGGCGGGTAGCTTATCGCGGTCGGATTATTGCCGCTGTAAACTTTAACTTTATGCTTCAACATCGCTTGGACGGACATAGACTTATTCATTGGACGGCAATATACCTACTCAGACTTGCAACCACTTCAAGCGAACCATTCTTTTCTTAGATTGCCCGACTACTGCATGCTTGTGTCTAATTAGATGCCTGAAGATCGTTACCTAATGAGCCTGAGATGTCAGCATTGGGGGCTAAGTCTATGTCGATCCTACAGTCAGACCATAAAAATAATAAGCAAAAGGAGCAGAGCCCCCCTTTTATTTTCCACAGTTTCTAAGCTCTTCATAAGACCCTCTCTGCGATCGTCGGTCGGTCACTTAAACTTGCAAACACGAGAAATTCCCAATAGCTATCGCCATGTCCGACTTTGCGGATCTAAAAAAGGCGACCGACATTGACCCCAATGTCTGGTACCATTTGACCGAAGAAAACGTTGATGATTACGATGGAGATTTCAAGAGCATGCTGCAAACCCATAAGGAAGATAGCGGCGATGATGGGTTTCGCGTTTTTAGCGTTGGCAACAGGAAAACATACTGGCAGTTTGTACGTATCATTCACAGAGACGCGATATTATGTCCAAGTCTTCTAACAAAGCTTCAAGCAACCCATAGACAATAGACCCGGCCGATACTCGCTTCGGTGCTCCGAAACGACGACACGAAAGCAGTTCGCCGTATGTTATCGAGATTTCGAATCGGTCGAGAATCGACGCACACGCGCCTGTCTCTCCGACAGTGACGGGACCGAGTCACAACAATGGGACGTGTCTTTGTGGGGGACGAATAAAACTGAAACATATTTATTCACAAACGTCGCAAATGGCACAAAGTATCACCTCGATGTGATTCCTGGTGCCGCCGTTTTCATGAGCCCGAACCTCGAAGGATACCAGAAACGGCAGCGTTGGCTTATGACCAGTGTCAGCAATGTTGACGACGACGCCTACAGCACTGTTTTCACAAACGTAAGTCTGATTCTCGCACTCAGATGTCAAGCTTGTTAGCTAACCAATATCAAGCCTCCTCCCGAGTCAACGCGTGATTCAGGGACGACCACAGATTCAACTGGCGAAACAGCCACAGGCTCCGCCTCATCCTCGCCCTCTGATTCCGATTCCAGCAGCCTCTCAGGCGGCGCGATCGCAGGTATCGTAATTGGAGCCATACTCGGTGTTCTTGCGATGGCATTATTGGGATTCTTTCTCTGGAGACGCAAGAAACGCAACAGTGGCATCCATGCCAAGCCTGATGAGGCGATGGGTAGCCACAACGCACCTATGGAAGATCACAGTCAATTCGCAGGTTACAAGCCACCCAATTCCACATCACCGGCACCACCACTTTACGAATTGCCAAGTACTCAAAACCCGGTTGAATTACAAGCAGGCGAGCAGAGACACGAGCTGAGATAGATATGGGCAGTGATAAGAGTTGGGTGTGGAGTGTGAATAGAGTTTCGGCAGTGGTAGATGACGTGTATGCTGACCCGACAGCTGACAAAGTGGCTGTCCGGAAAGAAGTATAAATACCGCGTCTGACCTTCTGTCTGACAAAAATACCCCATTACGTTCTGAGTTCAACGCACGACCACTTCTTTCTCACGTGCCTTGTCTAATCATGTCGTTCATCTCATTAGCTTACCTCCTTCTCGAATTCACTGCCCTCGCAACATGCACCTCATCCTGCAGCTATGAACCCTCCTCAAACGCAACCATTGACAATTTCCCAAAGGCGTCACCTGGTTCTCCTTACGACCCCAATATCCTTTCTGAAGTCCCTGTTGCATCGGCGTGCAGCTCTGCCAACGCGACCGACGAGCTCGCCTGTGCAAGAAGGTACATTGACATTATTGATGAACAACTCGCTTTCCTCTACGCTCGACGCTTAGGCTACGCTGCCGTTGCTGGGTTCGCCAAGTATAGCGAGGGTGTCGAGCTGAATGATCCAAGTAGAAATGAGGCTGTTGCTGAGGGTATGGCGCAGAGGGTTCTCAAGTACGGAGGTAGCGAGGAGGCTGGGAGGGTCATGGGTGGTGAAGGATGCCAGATTTATGTAAGCTTGGAGTTTGAAGTGTCGGAGATACAAAGAACTTGTGACTATAAATTTCAGGAGGATGTTAAAAGAGAATGTAATTAAGCCGTACCTTGGAGTGATCTTTATTTTACTTAATCGTATAGCCCGCGCAATCTAATTCCGCGCACCGGATCCGATAACTTTATCACAACTTTCAGCATTGGGGGTTGGTTGATATAAGCTGGAGCTCAAACTGTCATGCAATAATCGTGTATTCTTATGTCGTATATATAGTGAGACAAACTTTTTAACTACTTTTAACAATCTAAGCCGCGTTGACGTACAGGGACTTAGTAGTGCAGTAGGCCTTAATACCCTCAATACCATGCTCAGCACCATGGCCGCTGTGCTTGGCACCGCCAAAGGGAACTCTAGGGTCGAGCTGAACGTGTGCGTTAACCCAAACCGTACCCGCCTTGATCTTGGTGGACATTCTCTCGGCCCTCTCCAAGTCCTTAGTCCAGATAGAGGAACTAAGACCCATAGCAGTATCGTTGGCACGTCGGAGGACGTCGGCTTCGTCAGTCCACTTCATAACAGGGAAGACAGGGCCTACAGAATGTTAGTATTTTGTGTGGTCAAGACGAGAGGTTGACTTACCGAAAGGCTCCTCGACAACAATTCTAGACTCATCGGGGGGGTTCTCAACGATGGTAGGGGTGATAAAGTATCCCTTGCCAGCAGTTGAGGCACTGGTTGAGCCAGCTGCTAGCTTGAAACCGTTGGACTCGATATCGGCGAGAAGGTTCTTAACGCTATCGAACTGCATCTTGTTCTGGAGAGGACCCAAAGCTGTCTTCTCGTCCATACCATCACCGACAGTAAAGCTGTTGACGGCTGCGGCAAGCTCTTTCACAAACTCGTCAAAGATCGACTCGTGGACGTAAACTCGCTTAATGGCCATGCAGAGCTATTTTCTTCGTAAGCCGAGTTCAGTTTACAGGGCATTTCACAACTTACCTGGCCAGAGTTCATGACCGCTGCGAAGGCAATCTTGGGAGCAACCTCCTTAACATCGACATCCTCGCAAATAATGGAGGGGTCGTTTCCTCCCAGTTCGAGGGTGACGCGCTTGAGCGTGGGTGCAGCGCTCGCTAGGACCTTCTTTCCAGTTGCTGTGGATCCAGTGAAGCTGATCTTGTCAACGCCGGGGTGGGCGGTGAGCCAGGGTCCGAGGCTGTCGTTACCGCTGAGTGCTTGAACGACACCTGGGGGGAAGTACTGGGAAGCAAGCTCAGCGAGCTTCAGTCCGCAGTAAGGAGTGAAAGGTCTGTCCCGGGGTTATTATGCTTGTTGTGACAAAGGTAGCATGAAACTTACGATGGCTTGAGAATGAAAGAGTTACCAGCGATCAGAGCTGGGCCAATCTTGGCAGTGGCCAAGAAGATAGGGACTGAACTTGTTAGCTTTGTATGGAAACGTTCCCGGGAGATTCTACTCACAGTTCCAAGGCACGATGCCGACAGCAACGCCGAGAGGGACGTATTTGATAACGACCTTTTGGCCTGGCTTGTCCTCAACTACCTCCTGAGGATCAGGCAGCGATGCGTATCCCTTGAGGAACTGAACAGACAACATGATCTCGAAGTGGGCCATTGCCAACTATTTTCGCATTAGAAACGATTCTTAGTCACAATGGGTGTCAGACTTACAGATTTTCCTTGCTCCTTGACCAGCAGGGTAGCAAATTCGTCCTTGTGAGCATCGATTCCCTCGGCATACTTGATTACTGCGGCCTTTCGCTCCTCCCATGAGACCTCAGACCAGGAATCAGATGCCTTCTTGGCAGCCTCTACAGCTCTGTCGACATCCTCTTGGGTCGCACATGGCACTGGGTAGTTCTTCTCAAGGGTAGAAGGGTTGGTGTTCTGAAGCGTCTCCTTGGTGGTTTCGAGCTTTCCGTCGATGAGGTTGTAGTACTCAGTGAAGCTGAGCTGCTTGCTAGATCCGACGGCCATTTTGACTGATTTTACTAATGATTATGATTACAGAAAGAGGATTGTTAGGTTAGGTCTCCTTCCAGGATGTAACATCAGCAAGTACTTATAGCTCAATGCTTTGCATTAAACAACTCAGTTCCATCACATGTGTCGAGTTGGGCGGCCCTAGTCAAGGATGTTTCATCCGCCGGTGGTATTGCTAATTCAGTCCGGAGCGGTGAACACTTCTCCTGAAACGTTAGCCGAGAAGCGGATTCGTAGCTGAACGAGACTAGGATAAATACTGCTAAGAGGCCGTTATCTAGTGTTAATTGTGGACTTGAATCCGCTTCTAACGCCTCAAGACCCTAGTATAGGGCTATCATATCATCAACGGTCGGCTTGCCCTGCGAGATGCCAAGCGCCCGGGATCTATTTTTAAGTATTTTGTGAGCAAAGGATAGATCTTATATATCAATGATCTGATGATTAATTTATTGAAGTTTAAATCATAGATTCAAGAGTTTAAAAAGTAATACATCCACTGATCTGCCCATGTGGGCATGAAACAAAATGAGATATCCACATTAATGCAACGTCTTTAACAGGTCCAAGCTTTGATTGCGGCCGCTCTAGCCGCCCTGCCGCCAGATTGAGTTTGCGAGAAATTCATATATACCCTAGACCTTGTAAAATAACCTCGGCAGACTCAATGCATCCGTATGATTAGATGTCAATTAGTAAGGTGGCAAGATCAACAGTTAATCAGGTGGTATTATACATTTTTGCAATTTCTCAGTGTAGTCCCAGAACAACCTGATATCCTGGCGTTATGCAAACTTTTACTGTCATCACGGTTGGGTTAAACCACAGGCTCCGCCAATCGCAAAACGCAGTTCGCGTAAACAAACGGAATTGGTGGCATCAAAACAGCATATGAGATATATGTTTTCAAGGCTTCATTTGTATTATTCACACCAGGTCTATTTCTTGCCACGCGGCCGATCCCTCGGCCCCCTCTCCATTCATGACGCCATGCACATAACTCTCACCAACCAACATATAGCCCCCCTCATGATCAGCACTCTTCCGCGACACTAACGGTACGGGACATCCCGATACAATCCACACTTCGTCTCCAACTTGCGTCGACTCGCAAGAAGAGCCCAAATACCCATTATTTGTAAGAAACGGACGCCGATACCGCGACGTGACTCCAATGACTGCAAAACAGAATTTCCCTGTGTTTCTTATCTTCTCTATCCATGCCGCTTGCTCTGACATGGAAAGCACTTTCTCTGAAGGCCCATCAAGTAGGCCCAACTTGATCATTAGAGATTTAAACTCTGCGTGAGTTGGAAACGCGCTGTCTGGAATGTGGGAGGCTAGATCGTCGAGTATACGATAAGCTTCCAGCTGATTTTCTGCGGCAGCTAATCCGTCCTTAGCGAGAGTCTTTTGAAAGGCTCCAGCCATTCACATAATAACCAAGCTTTCAAACCCTTTGTTATCAACTAGCTTGGCTGGTCGGTTGGTGAAATCGTGGTCCCAGATCAATGTTCGCCAGAAAGCCTCCATGGACGATTGCCCTGTATGTGCATACGTACGATCCATATCGAGTAGTATTTGTACCCAACCATGCACGCCCGAGGTTGTGACCTTCTCAAAAGATTCACCGAGAAGCCTCACCGTCCCCAGAAGACGACAGTGAACCTTGAAAGCTTTACCTCGTCGGATAGCGCCGTGTCTTACCGTACCACTTGCATTCGGCCGAGTCACTGATTTAAAACCAGGGCTAAATATCGAGTTCATCCCTGTAGATGGACCAAAGTCTGGACACCAAGACGGTAGGTCTGCTGTTACGCGCCGAGCAGGGTCTTTGACCAGAGCCAGTAAAGTCAGGTCTCCAGTAGCTTCGAGTATCTCAGCCGCGATTGATTCAAGTACCTGAGATGCGGGTATGTTGTAGTTTGGCATGAGATGTTCAGGAACAGTAACGCCCTGTTCCTTGGCTACATGCTGAAGGATTCCCCAAAGCCCGTATACAGAATCTCTGGCATCCGTAGCTTGAAAGCCAGTAGTCCACATAAGCAGCTTCAACAGAATCGTAGATATCAACCCTGTCGACCCATGCATATCTTCGATTTCGATTCCAGCTGTCATGTCAACCAATGAAAGCGCGTCGGTCCATGTACTACGGGAGCCTTTACACCACTCCCGTAGCATCTGTATTTTCTCTGCCCTGTACAGATGATACCAGTCCATCTGATGAAGATCGCGTCCGGCTACTGAAAGCTTTGAGAAAATGGCACCAATCACGCCACTCAAGTGCAAGAAAGCCGCCGTGTAGCCGATTCTATCGAATGAGATGGTGAAACCGTCGCAAAAGATATCTGCTTCTTTAGCCAAAGAAACTTCTTGTATGATCCACACCCTGGAAAACCAACTGTATTGGAAAAGTGACAGAAGGCCATCGATCTCTTCCATGGTCAATGGTGCTAGGCCGTATCGAGTCTCCATATCTTCCATTAGGTAACAGAAGTCAAATTGCTGATTTTTGATGATGCATTTGGACTCACGCTCAGCAACTTGTGCTATACGCTCTGTAGCTTTGAGACCTGCCATTAAATGAGACGTTGGTGCTCCAAGCCAGATGAGAACACGCTCTGCTCCACCATAAACCCTATCCATAGCGGAGACTTGACACTGGCGCTCTTCGATGTCATCTTGATTGATACACAACGCGTCGATCCACACTGGTTTGTCTGCGAAGTACTGGTGAAGTTGAAGAAGGGCATCGTAGACATTTGGTGAGACTTTGACGGATTGACCATTCAAGAAGATGGAGGGTCGGTCTTCTGCTGTATAGTCTGGCACATCCGCCCGAGGCTTTCCCCAAGTATAAGAGAGAGCGTAGTACTCTGGCTTTGCGTTTCCCTCAAGCTCGTAGGCATTAAGCGTTACGGTAGGTACGTTAAGGTTGGCATTTTCAGGTGTTGGTGATAGAAGAATGGTAGCAAGCCGAACATAGTCGGACCTTAGTGAATCGTGGTAGACGCCCATTTCGCGGGAAGGCTGATATTTGCTGATTCACCCGGTTTAGCTATTTGTTCCCTTTCTATCTCAGTCAGCTTAGCTCAACCCTCACAGCATCCTATTTCCCAAAGATAAGAAACTTCGGGTTCTTGGAGTTTAGCTCTTTGTACTGGTGCTTGGCTCAGCTAAGAAAGTTCACTAGCTGAAAGACAAAGGGTAGACAAATAGGGTTATTTAGCTACGGGCAATTGCTCAAACGCCCTAAGTTAAATATCAGAAATGGGTTCTCCTTATTATGAGGCATATTTGATGGACCGCGTTAAGTTAGGATAGTGATGCCTATCACGTGAGGGAAGAGGCAATTATGACCAGGCAGGCTGACAGGTGTTCGCCTTCTTAGCTCGTGCTAATCGACGTCCGCCCGCACAGTACGTACTAGGCTGGGTACAGCTCAACTGACCCCACTTCTAGGCATCACTTTGTCAGTCATGTAGGCATTCTGGTGTCTTGATTCTAACACAACGCAAACATCGCCTGATCTTGAGAGAAGTCTCAATAATGACAGACGTGCTGAACATACCAAAGCTGCCCGACGAGGACGACACCGAAGGTCTACGAGCGTACTTAAGAAGTGGCATCTCTGCTATTCTTCACAAGCCCCAAGTTCAATTGCAGCCAGATGTTGTGAGTAATCAGAAGGATCATCCCGTCAATGTTAACGCAGCTAATCAGGTCAACCTTTTCGCAGTACATGAACCTTTATACGTCAGTCAAACAAAGCTACTCTCCGGCCTTTCCTTGATGTTAACTTCTTCCAGAGCTGTATGGAGGTTGACATATCGCGAAAAGAGTAACAACAGTGTTCGTTCAAACGGTATGAAGACCTTCTCGTTTCTCAAGAAATCTGCTGATATATTTACCGTAGCTGTAGTACCTTGCGCAAATATCATCTATCAGGACTTGGCCAAGTCACTTGCTGAGCATGTACAACTTGTGTTGAAAAAGCTACAATCTGAAGAGGGAAGCCTCTTATTCGAGGCCTATTTGACCGAGTGGGACCAATATCTCATGGCTGCCAATCGCATTGATCGCTTGTTGAATCTCATCAACCGGCATTGGGTTCAAAGGGAAATCGACGAGGGAAAGCCACATGTCTACCGCATCCGCACCCTTCACTTTGTCCAATGGCGGTCTTACCTATGGGACGCAATATCTACTGATGTCATCGATAGCGCTCAGCTGGTAATGGAGAAGAGTGATGACAACGCAGCCAAGATTCAGGATGTGTTGGAGAGCTTCGCGTCGCTTCAGATCGACTACTCTGCGCTGACTGGGGATACACGGACTCGTATCCAGAAAAGTCTTGAGGCGCCGTATTTGCCTGAAATCGAGGCCCACGAACGGAATCGTCAGAATATTATCGCTGTGCATCACAGCTAAAGGCATCATCTGGATGATCCACGGTCACTCGGAAGATCACAATACCCAGGGCGCCGTGGTATAGTAGCGATGAGGCGTCGTTGTAATAAGAGGTCTGGATTGATCAGGGTCATAAAGTCTACCGTTGCATCTATTGCTTGGTTATCAGGGTCGGGAAAACTTGGAATCACTTGTTCACTCGTCAAAAGTTTTTACCTTAAGGATATGGATATGGACCCGGCTGTGATGGTGGATAATAAATATCCTTCAAACTATGTTCATCCGTAAGGTATAAATTAATCCCCCGTAAGCAGCCATGCTGTAGCATCGTTTGGCTTATCCCGCGTAGGAGATCTACGGCGTATAGTAAGCTATAGCAATTATCTTGTCTCATTCCCCCTCTTTGGACACGCTAAAGTACGGTATCCCATCATTGAGACCTCACGCTAGCGTATCAACTTCCTACAGTATTCGGGCGCTTTTTGACCAAACAAGCGGATAACAACGTGAGAAGACCTGATCAATTAGAGCAGCGCGGTTGCTGACACACGCGAATCTCGACTTTCACCCCGCATGTCGCTAATATCACGCCGAAAAACGGGAGCGAGAGCCGACGCTAACAGAATCCCCCGTTCTTATGCAACTACAATGGAGTTTAAGGAAATTGCGACATAGTCCCAGCTAGTGCATGGAGCTACTGAGAAAGCAAGAAATGAGGGGACAGAGTGGAGGAATTTATATGGTTCCCTCAGAGTGAAGCTATAGCTACTATAAATGCATGCTGTCCTGCTAATGTATTATTACCCAACATCTGCCAGTTAAAGATAGCCCACCATTGAAGATGGAAAAACTATTGATTGGAGCTTTGGTAGCCTTAGCACTGCCTACAGCAGCGGCAAAGGCAAGCAAGCCTAACATCGTGGTTATCATGAGCGATGACCAAGATGGCCGACTTGGTTCGCTGCAAGGCCAGCCTTTCGTCAGAGACGTCCTTGCAGCTGAAGGCATTACACTCGAGAACCACTTCGCTACAGTCGCACAGTGTTGTCCCAGCCGTACGTCGTTCTTGAGAGGCCAGGCTTCTCACAATACCAACCTTACACACGTTGGACCGCCAGGGTACGTAACAATTGCAGTAATTTACGAATTTGATCTAAAATGAGGTAGAGGAGCATATGAGAAATTCGTCTATTCGAAGCAAGACGAGTTTTACCTCCCGCATTGGCTCAATTCGGCCGGCTATCGGACTGAATGTATGTTCTATCTGTATGCTGATGCCTCGACATGTCGCTGATTCTTCGAACAGATATTGGAAAATTCATGAATGGTGTTAATCTAGCTACTTATGCCAAGCCCCCGAAAGGCTGGGACCACACTGATGTCTTGGTAAGTTCCAATCCTGGCGTATAGCAGTGAGTTGGTCATCTAACCATGACAGGTGCATCCATATCAGTACGCGTATAACAACGTTGTTATGTCCCAGAACGGTAAACGACCTGTCTTCTACAACGGTTACCATCAAACCGATGTCATCAGAGCGAAAGCGTAAGACTATCGACCATGCTTCGTATCTTTCTCAACTGACATTCTTTACTCAGTCTCTCTCGTATCGAGAATCTCACTTCATCTGATGAGCCCTTTTACATCCAGATTGCACCCGCTGCACCTCACACCACAGGTGATGGACCAGCCGTTCCTTGCCTCCGTCACATGCGAAAGTTCAACAACCTTACAGCCCCACGAACGCCCAACTTCAATCCTGAGGATAAGTGGCAGTCAATGAAGCCTGCTTGGTTGAAGGAGCGTGAGTTTCTCACTGATGACCAAATTGACTTCATTGACTGGCAGTATCGCTCGCGGCTTCAGGCTTTGCTCGGTGTTGATGAGATGGTGCAAGATATTTTTGAACTTCTTGAGAAGAAGGGCGAGCTCGATAACACATACCGTATACATCCCTCACGACTTTCTAGGGCTTGACTGACATTCTTTCAGTTATTTACACGACCGACAATGGCTTTCACATGGGTCAGCACCGACAGATCGGCGGCAAAGGCCTTCCTTATCTTGAAGACACGAATATTCCCATGATCATCAAAGGTCCAGGAATTCCTCACGGGATTACTACGAAGACACCTAGTAGTCATATTGACATGGCCCCCACTTTCCTTGAGATCGCAGGACTCAAGAAAGGCGACAAGGGATATCCTGTCTTCTTTGACGGAAGAAGTCTCGTTGAAGAGTGGAAAGACTCCGAGAATTCTCGATCTGTTGAAAAAGAGATTCTCAATGTTGAGTTCTGGGGTACCATCTCCAACGCCGGTGTTCCCGACTTTGAGCTCAGAAGCTCTATCTACGCGTACAAGACTGTTCGTATCGTGAGCGAGACTTCCTCTTGGCTGTTCTCGAAATGGTGCAGTGACAATGACACGGAGCTCTACGACACCACAGTAAGTTAAAATTCTAGTCTTAAACCAGCGACCTCGTGATTGACGAAGACATAGGCGGACCCATATGAGCTGAACAACCTCGCTACCGACCCAAGCCCCGAGAATCAACGCGTCATGCAAAGACTCAACGGCCTTCTGCTTGTCACCAAGTCATGTAGCCAAGAGTCTTGCCGCAACCCCTGGAAGATCCTGCAAAAGGACGCCGGTGGCGAGTTTACAACTCTCCAAGAAGCCCTAGACCCCAAGTACAACGATTTCTTTAAATCTCTCCCCTCGGTCGGATATCAGAAGTGTATGAACTACCAAGCCACCGAGAATGAGGGTCCATACTACCCACCCGAGTCCATCAGCCTCGCATCCGAGTACCGCGGCACCACAGACAACTTCCCCTTTACGAACGTTGTCAATAACACGCGAGTACCTGGGAGCAAGGGACGTATGGGACAGCTGAGCCATAGACATGTTAACATGACAACAATTATGGAGACAGCGCGTGAGGTCACGGATAAGGAACTTGGGGATGCTAAGGTGTGTCGGCCTGAGGACTGCAAGCCTCGTGATGGGCCTATCTCCACTGATGACATTTTCAACCAATGCTGTCCTGGTGGAGACTAAAGTTATGGGGCTTGCGCTTGGACGTATACAGTAAATGGGTACCCTAGAGTAGTTGTATAATATTAGCAACTAAACTATATTCCCAATATCGTACCGTTCCGACAGAGTGATTTACAGGATATTAATCTAATATTATATCTAAAAAGCATTTAGGTTATGTCTTTTGTTCTTTTTACGGTTTATTGACTGACTCCTCCCATTTACAACTGCCCCTCTAACTTAAAGAATACAATTGTTTCGGTAATCGAGTGAATATTGTGTCAAAGATATGACAGAATTGAACGAAAAGGAAACAAGAAAGCTTGACTATCACAAAAGTACAAGTTTTGCCCCCCTATACTTGTTTCATGTTTCTTAGATGTCATGGCTTTAAAATTGGAGTGTTCTGGCTAAGTACTAAACATTACAATGTTATAGCTATTTGACCTTAAAAGCTAGATATAAACCCGAAATGCATTTATCTAACTTCCGTTAGCATCTCCAACCAGCTCCATCGTATAAGCACCCCTCCTTTCCATCTTGCCAGGCCCAAATATCTCTTCCTTAGTAATATACCTAGCAGTCTCCATGATCTTATCGATAGTAACGTTCCTCTGGTCCCAGTCACCCGCAGGCTTCTCATTCGCTTTGATCCAAGTCTTCGGCAGCGTAAGAAGATAGCCATCTGTCGGCCCTCGGAATTGTGACCCGAGCGACACAGACTCTGGTGGAAAGAAAGGTGTTTCGTTGGGTGCGTATTGGTAGTCCATACACTCACCAAACTCAAAGGTCGGGAACTTGCTGAAGAAGGCGTCATACTCGGGCTCCATTGCTTGCTTGAATGTCTTGATGGGCTTGGAGACATCGAAATTGCCCCAGGGATCTTTGCAGGACTCTGAACCGCAGGACTTCATGTAGAGAACCAATGCGTTGAGACGGTTGCGAGTCTGCTGGATCTTGTTGTCTGTTAAATTGATCAGGTTCGTCATTTCATAGGGATCATCCTACTTAATTGTGAGTATATCGTGTATTGATCGTTGGATTGGTACTCACGATGATGTTATAGAGTTCAGCTTCACCAGTGCACCACATAACATAAAGCCAACCAACATCCTCTCCAGCAAGGCGGATAGTCTTGTAGGTAGACGTAGGAAAGAATGCTTCGGGAGCGGGTGCCTCAATGGTGCCGAATCCCCAGTGCTCAATGTTGATGACTTCCTTCGCTGTTCCCAAGCCAGAGTTCTGCTCTCGCTGGTGAGGCTTTTTCCACTGCTGCAACAAGCTCCGACCATCTAAGAACTCTGGCCAGTGCTTCTCAGACAGTCCGGCAATGTCAAGCATGGTGGGAAGAAGGTCGATGTGGGTGCCTGGAAGAGTTGAGTTAAGACCGGTCGGGATACCTGGGCCGCGTACGACAAGAGGGACATTGGAGTCATCGGCGTAGGGTGTTGACTTCCCCGCTCCGGAACGGAATTGACCAACGTGGTACCCATTGTCGGAAGTATAGATGACTGTGACTTGAAGTTAACCAAAGCGCAAAGAATCGTCCTGAGGAAGCCTACAATATGTGTTGTCCATCTCACCCTTAGACTCAAGATACTCGATGGTATCCTCAATTATCTCATCAATCCCCTGCAGAGACTGGATGCGGCGGCGGTAGCTCATGTCAGCCCATTCAATCTGAGTCTCGTTCATAAGAGGCAGATCCTTAATCCAGTAAGATTTCTGGTCCTGAACCTTCTGGTCAGGGTTCCAATGAGGCTGTCGCGGAGCCTTTACTTCTGAGAAATCGTCCCAGTGCCGCGCGAGTGGCTCGACGTATTTCTTTCCGTTGTCTACGTGAGGCGACGTGGGGGCGAGGAAGAGAAGCCATGGGTCTTCTTGGTTGGTGAGATACTCGAGACGTTCGAGGCTAAGTTCGCATATTAATTACCAGAGTACAAGGAAGGGTTATTATGTCTTACGTTTTGGCTCGAATTACGTCGGATTGATGATAGCCTGGATAGTGCATGGGAATATCGCCGTTCTTGGACATGACTACAGTATTGAAAGCGGCATTGTAGGGGTCCATCTTGAAAGGGTCAGTTATCTCACCATTGAGAGACTTAGAAATTTGTTATGGAACCTACCAGACCGTCGACATGGTCCCAGCCTTTGGGCGGTATGTCATAGTTGAAGAGGGAGTAACCATTCAGAAACTTGCCGACATCTGTGTGGAAAATTAGCAATTCGTTTCAAAACAAAGAGTAGGCGGCGTACACTCAGTACGATACCCAGCCTTCTTCATCAGCTGTGGCATATACTCTTCGTCCTGTTTAGCAAGAATCCATTTCTCATAATCACCACTGTGATTATCAGCACTGAGCGATACCACAAGAAAAGACTAGGCTTACCCAGGAGAGCGAACATGCGTGATGTTAGTGTTATGAGCAAACTGCCCCTTCAGAAGAGTCGCACGACTAGGACAACACACAGCGGTCGTAACATGATGGTTCGTAAAACTGACGCCCTGTTGCGTGAGGTGACGTTGCAGGATCTCTTGATAATCCAGTGAGTTGAGACGAATGTCTTGGTCATCTGTGAGAAGAAGGACTATATTCGGCTTTGCAGCTGCTACGCTGAGTATTGTCGTACCCGCGAGGATGGATCTGAACAACATGACGGATGGACTAACGCTTGTTGGGTAGCCAATTCGGCAAGGTTTATCGCGTTATATAAAGCCCAGATCACGCAAGCACTGAAGAATATGTCGAGGATACATGGCTCCAGAATTCTGGGTGAAGGACTGATGTCCGTTCCCGTAAGTTGTTACCGTAATGGAGACTATGCATGGATCAGAGAGAGACTAACAATCCTGTATTCTGTCTAGTGACGACAAACCCAGTTATCCCCGTCGTGTTCCATCCATAGCGGCGGAATTCGGACCCGCCTGTAACAATTTCCAAGGTGTCGCTAACTTGGTGCTCTATGGCGTTATTTACAACGCGGGGTAGTTGTATTGTTTGCGGGGCCGAATTGTTAGTTATCCTAACCGACAGTCCGGGTGACCTCCAACCTCTTTTTGCAGCATCCTGTCTGTTTCTCGCCTATACCCAATGAACTGAAATTTGATATAATTCCATATGGATCTTCAATTGGCGCATGTGCGATATTCTGAGAAATCCGAATAGAGACCGAAAGCTCTTTCATGATGGCCGAAGGAGTATCCGCTCAAGGTACGTACCCACTATTCTTGCTTCCGACAAGATCGTCCCCTTCGGCATTCGGAAGCGACGCCGCTTCCCGCTCATTTACTCTGCTATGCAATGCAATGATCTAATCGAATTGTCATTCAAAAGACTCCTGCCTCGTATGCCGTTCTCGCAAGGCTCGTCCCTTACTAATCACACGACTTATCATCAATGCTAATGTCCAACAGGTAAAGTGTGACGGAGCCTCTCCGACCTGTCGGAACTGCGAGGCTCTAGGGATTGATTGTTCTGGTTATGGAGCTGCTGGAAGACTCGGAGCTGATACCCTTGAGACAATCTATCGCGCCTCGGGTGTTGAGAAACGCCGGGTGGGTTCTTGCGAGGCTTGCCGTAAGGCTAAGGGTAGATGCGACAAGGGTAGGCCAAGTTGCTCGCGATGTCTTCAGCGAAGTTTAGCTTGCCAATATCCTCAGAGGCAACGACAGAGGGGAAGTATTCGGTCTAATGCTTCTCCTCAGAGCCCTCGAATCAGCGAGTCACACGAGACTTCCCCAGTGGTCAGCCTTGACATTGCATCTGGGCCATCGATGTCTCCGATGGAACGGTATTGCCAAGACCTGACGATAACAAGATTTTCATACTAACTTGAATGTACAGGACAGACGCCAAAGCTCTTCCTCATGATATCAAATCATTAACAGCAGCTTACTTTGACAGAATAGCTATCTTGAGATGTCTTGGGTTTCTCCATAAGCCATCCTTCAATCATTCGCTTGACAAGGGGTCTTTAGTACAAGACTACAGCGAGGCCGTTATATACGCGATATGCGCCCATGCATCACGGTTTGTCACAGTGTGCAGAAATAGGACAATTAGCTGATAATTTTATACTAGTATCAAGGCTCTGGAGAGTGGTAGCCAAATAGATGCTACAGGACAAACATGGGCTGAAGAGGCTCAGAATCTCGTGATGAAGGAAATCGGTAAGCCAACACTTATGACAGCCATGGTAAGCTGCAGTATCTCATAGCTACATAATAGCAGCAACGCTAATGCTATAGAGGCACTCGTCCTGCTTGGTGAATTCGCGCTACAGACTGGTCAAGATGCTCTTGCTTTCATGCTTAGCGGGTGCTGCCATAGTGTCGCCCGGATACTGGCTTTAGATCGCAACATCGAGACGACTCAAGGCAGCATCATGGCTGAATCCCGCAGGAGGGTTCTTTGGTCGTGCTTCATTCTCGACAGTATCGTTGGCGGTGGTGTTAACGAGAATCTGAGATGGAGGGATAAGGCGCCGCGAATTCGACTTCCGAGCTCTGATCAGTCCTTTCTTTCCCAATCGACTACGCAGGAGACTCCATTACTTCTACCCATACATTTCAATGACAATGCATCAGTGGAAGACTTGAACATGTTCAACTTGCGGTCTAATCTCGTTTACCTAATGACTATAAGGAATCGAGTACTTCAGTGAGACACATTCATTTTGGCGAGTTCCCAGCTAACACAACTTATCAAGGCTCATTCGTTCAAGTCCTGAGGGCATCGAGATCTCCGACCCACAATCGTTCTTCATACGAACTGTTCACGCTTTAGAGACCTGGCCCAGTTCAATCTCAGCACAGCTCCAACTTACAGAGTTGAACATCTACGTTCACAAAGAGTTGCATACTCTGGAACCTCTCTTTTATCTGCACTTGGCGTACCACACCCTCATCTGCGATCTAACACGAATATCCATTCCAGGCTTTGACTTTCCCCTCGCCGCAGCATTCCGTGTGGCCCCTGAAGTATTCGTCTCTCAGTGCCAGAACCTTTGTCAATACCATGCTGCGCAGGTAACTCAGGTTCTTCGCATGATGAATGAGCATATAAGCCCACTGTTTACGGACTGCACGACTCGTATGGCGGTTTATGAAACGACAAAGATCATGATTGTTTATGTGGCATCGATGGGAGAAGGTAGTCACGGTAGTGACCTTAGACGACAGCTATTGGAGAACATTACGTTTAATATGAAGGTGCTGAATGAGAATTTTGCAAATCCTGTCCCGAACCGAGCGGTATGTTATTATGATATCCTCTCGACGGCAAGATACTTACCCCTCTAGGCCCAAGCCTTGAAGCGTCTCCTCTCCAGATCTGGTTTTCACGACATTGTCAACAACGTCTGCACTGCCTCAACATCGTACGTTGACCCATACATTCACCCGAAAAACTGGCTAACTTAATAGACGTCCGGATGGCGACCCTGTAGAAGTCAGTGGTCCCTCCGAAGCGTTTTACCTGTCCGAAGTCGCGCCTTTCAGACGTGCATATAATGACGCGAATCGAAGCGACCGTCCAGAAAGCATGACTGGCTCATCTCTGGGTACCTCGACCCAAAGTGCACCTTCCGTCGGACAGTGGAATCCTCAGGTTCCTCTACCGTTGGATATGGCTCAGGTCCTTCCTCTCGGTGATTACACGCAGGTCGTAGCGAACATGTCGGAGGAGATAACCTGGGATTTCTTTTCGTTGCCAGCTTGGGAGTTCCAGCAGCAGGGTTTGGATTTTGGGGTATAACGGCAACTGTAATTCTAGACTGGGACTAAGTCCAGTAATTCCTTCGGTGTGATCTCAGGCCTCTTTATATACTTGATCCAAGAGTACGGATCCTCCATCTCATCTTTGACAGTATCCTTCTGTGTACCCTGTCTACTAGCCACACCAGGAAACTCACCTGCTAATCCCACAACGCCCACTTCAGCTTTGTATTCCTCCCACAGCCGGAGCATCTGCGCCATAAGCTCAGGTTCACTTTCTGCCAGATCGTTGGTCTCGCCGGGATCTGTCTTGATGTTGAACAACTCCCATCGCTGGGGGCCCTTCGGTTTGGGAACAAAGGTGATCTTCCAGTCTCCACGACGCAGAGCGCCTGAACCCGCGACTTCGAAGCCTGCTACATAGTCCTTGTCATGAATAGGGGACGACCGTGATATCTTGTCCAGTTGGTTTAGAAACGGCTTCCAGCTCTTACCACGCAGAGGCATGACAGGTCGCCCGGCGTAGGAAGTCGGGTGTTGTAGACCGGCATATTCGAGAACAGTAGGAACTATGTCCATGACTGTGCAGAATGCATCCGTGACGATGTTTGTGCCAGCTCGGGCTGCAATCTCAGCTGTAGGCTTCACCACGAGGGGTACTCGACAGCCTCCTTCTGTGGAGAACATCTTATAGAGTCTCGACGGAGCTGTAGCGGCCTGAGCCCACCTTGCGCCATACCAGACAAAAGAGTCACCACGACCAATGTTTTCCAGACTGTTGTTGTAGTATTTGTGCACATGATCCATAATGGTCGTTCCGACAAGGGGATATGCTTCATAGCTCGCTCCTTCGGCGCCGTTGTCGCTCATGAACAAAATGATCGTGTTCTCGTATTCGTTCTTCTCTTTAAGATATTCGATGACTCGGCCGATGTTCCAGTCCATTCGATCAACCATGCCCGCATAGACTTCCATAGCGCGCGCACTGGCTGCTCTTGTTCCGTCATCGAGCTGGTCCCATTCTGCTGGCTCACCAGGCATAGTGACTGTCGGATGAGGAACGACAGACCTATCAATCAGACCCAGGCCTTTGAGCTTTTGTACACGCTTTTGACGGAGACCCTCTGGGCCATCGTCGTAGAAGCCTCGGTACTTGTCGCATGTCTCCTTAGGCGCTTGGAGAGGCCAATGGGGCGCTGAGAAGGGAAGATATGCGAAGAAAGGCTTCTTCTGCTCCTCGTCCGTCCGGTCATAGAGGTAGCCGAGCAGCTTGTCCGTATACCCGTCGGAGGAGTACCAATTAGGCCCAAGTTCACTCTCCAGTAGAAACTTCCCGTTCTCGGCATGAAGGGCTCGTACGGCTGTTTCGAAGAACTTGCCTGGCTCCGACTTGGGGTCTTGGTACTCTGGCTCATATGCTAGAAGCTTGTCAGAATATTCCAAGAACAATAATACTCGTTTTCTTACCATAGTGATTCGCACATCCAGGCAAAAGAGCAAAACTCTTGTTGAAACCCCTCTGGTTCGGGTGATGTTCCGGCTTAAGTCCAAGATGCCATTTCCCACTCATCAGAGTCTCGTAGCCCCCATCTCTCAACAATTCAGGCAAGGCGACAACCCTGTCATTTAAGTAGCCTTCATGACCAGGTTTTCCCTTGTGTGCAGGTGAGTTCCTCGTGATTTCTTGAAGCTGACCCAGTCCGGCGATGTGGTGATCTGTGCCTGTCATGAGCATGGATCGCGTGGGACTACATGCCGCAGCGACATGGAATTCTGTGAAACGAATGCCTCCGGCTTCTGAAGCCAGACGATCGATATTTGGCGTTTCAATCTCTGATCCGTAGCAGCCGCAGTCGCTAAAGCCGAGGTCGTCGGCTACGATGACCAGGAAGTTTGGTCTTTTGGCTGATATAGACCCCATTGTTGATGAATGAACTGTTTGACTAAAGTAAGGCGGGAAACAAACATTTCTTGCTGATTAAATTAATTTGTTCACTACATAAGCCATGACTTAATGAAACTCTTGATAAACCGATCATCTCACTTCTCCACACGATGTCAAGACATCCCGGAGCCGCTGGGGAATTAGCGTCGGCTCTCGCTCCCGCCGGCAGCTTCCCCGGATGCGAGACAGAATAACGATTCTGAGACCCGCTATTCGCAATTGTCATGTTCACCAACATTCCCAGACCGTTGGTTGATGTTGAGACAGGGTAGTAGGTGGCTCAATATCTGCGAGGGCGTTTATAAAGATACAGCGGACTTCCCTGCCCTATTCCTCAATCTTCCCCAGCTATCCTGAACATTGAGCCAGCCCTGATACACACCTTCGCGATGGCCGGCAATGTCATCAGCGCCGCGAAAGGCGGTCGCTTCAGCGAGATGAACGGGACCATGTTCTTTCTTTTAACGTAAGAACCATGCCTCTTCCGGACACTGCAGCTATTTACATCCATGACAGGTACATGTGCTTTTGTTCTTTCAACTTCGGCTACGATGTAGGAAACTTTGGATCCGTCCAAGGAATGCAATCCTTTGGTCGACAATTTGGTGCCTGCGATGAGACAGGAAAGTGTTCTTTACAGCCATGGCTTTCCTCCGTCATGACATCTGTCCCATTCTTCGGAAAGGCTTTGGGCGTTGTCATCTGCGGTGTTATCGCTGAGAGATGGGGTAGGAAAGTTGCTATTATGGGCTTGATCATTGCTTCCTTTATGTAAGCTTACTTACTCTCTTAAGATTGACAACGCTGACTATCGATAGTGGTGTTACCCTTCAGACCTCTGCTACGACGGCTGCTCAATTCACTATCGGTCGCTTCATCTCATTTGCAATGACAGGCATGACGATTGTCGTAGTCCCCATCTATCAATCCGAGACCGCTCCAAAGGCTCTTCGAGGTTTGATGACCTCGTCACTCCAGCTCATGATCCTTCTGGGTGCCTTAGTGGCTTCCCTTGTCACCTGGGGTACCGCCTCAATGGAGAGTAACGCAGCATGGATCATTCCCGTCGCATTGCAATTTGTTGCTCCAGTCTTCTTGCTGATCCTCTGGTTCTGGGTTCCTGAAAGCCCTCGGTGGTACGCAATAACATACAACCAGTGGGTATTACGCTAACTCGTCATGGCAGGTTGCTTTCCAAAGATCGTGTAGAAGAGGCCACAAAATCCCTCCGTCGAATTCGAAAGGATAAGTCCGACGATGATATCGATTTTGAGATACAAGCAATTCAGCATGCCCACTCGACTGATCAGAAGGGAAAATGGTCCGAAGTCTTCGATTCCAAGAACAAAGTACGTACTATGGTTGCTATCCTCGCCATGTTCGGACAACAGATCACTGGCCAGGCTTTTACATCGCAATACTCTGTCATTTTCTATCAATCCCAAGGCTTCGGACCCAAAAGCTTCCTGCTTTCGGTTGCAAACTCAGTTGTTGGTCTTGTCTGCCTGTTGATTACATGGTACACCGTGGATATGATAGGTAGAAGGTTGCTCCTTTTTGTTGGAGGTACCGGAATGGCCATCTTCCTCTTTGTGGTGGGTTCCGTTGGGTTGGTGCCTGAGCCCACCGAGGTGCAAAGGAATAGTCTCGTAAGTATATCCTTCTTGACAAGTCGTTTCCGGCTAATATGATGATCAGGTTGCTTCTTTTATTCTCTTCGGAGCTTCATATGCCTTGTCCTGGGCTCCAGTGTCTTACGTGGTCCTCTCCGAAGCCGCATCAAGCCACATCAAGGAAAAGACAAACCTTCTCGCCTCACTCATCTCTGTTCTTACCACATTCGTCACGTCCTTTACACTTCCATATCTTCTCCATGCACCCTATGCAGCGCTTGGGGCTAAGGTTGGATTTATCTACGGCGGTATTTGTGTCATCATGGTTATTCTCGCGTATTTCTTCATTCCTGAACTCAAGGGCCGAAGTCTGGAGGAAGTGGATCAGCTTTTTGCCAGCGGGCAGCCGTTGAGAAAGCTTGGATCCCTCAAGACAAAAACCGCCGAGGAGACCTTTGGTCAGGATGTCAAAGATGAGTCTAGGGCTACGGTCAAAGAGGTGGCTTGAAAGCGCTCATGGCGGAAGCCTTTGTCACGATTGCACAAGGTCTATATGTAGCAGTTTACTATACATTCAGTCCTTACAAGTTCGCCTTCTCGTGATAGTACCAGCTAAGGAAGAGGTTGTAATTATTAGGTGGTCCATAATTCTATAATTCAAACACCTCTATTGTACATTTACAATTCCTGTACTATATGTATGAAATGAAACGTGATTGATACTACATACAAGACTATAACGCTATGTGCCAATTACTAGTCGGCCTTTCTCTCCTCAGACTGAGAATACGACAAGTTCTTGACCGTCCTATAAGATACGATAGCCCTACCTATAAAATTGCCAAGAATTAATGGCAGTCCATACTGAAACCATGTCGCAGGCCGCCAAAGGCTCACCACAGGGATCAATGTCTTATCAGCCAAATCGAGTGGCTCCGGTGTTCCGTCGGGTCTGGTTCCCGTGAAAGACTGGAAGGCCTGGAGCATGATCTGTATAACTTGCGTTGGCTGACTCAAGAACGGAGAGTGACTTGTTTGTAGCTCAGTGTACACCACGCGACCACCCAACACCCTCACCATCCCAATCTGAGCTCGCTGTACAAGAACAGGCAATCCCTGATCTTCACTAGTTCCAATGAACCACACAGGCACATCCAGCCAGCCCGAGTAGGAATAATCGCGACCTTCAAATAATGCTTTGAGGCTTTGCGTGCTGAGCATTGAAGTCGCATGATCTGCTTCGGTTCGCGGTAGATCGTGGTAGAAGAACTGTTGGGGACGAACTGTGAGGTCTGCGAACCCTGTCTCCTTATTGACGCGGAAGAAGGGAGGGGTGACGTTGAGAAAGTGATCCATGAATGTCAATCCAGTGAAGCAGAATCCGGTAGCAATGAGAACAAGACCGACGACGTGTCCTGTCTCGGAATGACCTTTGCTAGATTTCAATGGTGACATTGAGCTCTGGCCCGATGCGGGTGATTTGTTTGGTATAAAGGGTGGTTTCGAAAACCCTTTCACAGCGCTGTTGCCAACCGTGCCTCCGTAGGAATGAGCAATGACAATCACGTCGCGGCCGTTCTCTGTTTCATGCATAATTGCAGAACGAGCGGCCTCAACGTCGTCTTTGAATGTTGCGTCCGGATCATTCATCGTCGTGGGAAGCGTAACAGGAATGCACGTCAAACGGTGCCGCCTTCGTAACTGTTCAATGACTTTGCTGTAGCATGATGGCTTGTGCCAAGCGCCTGGAATGAAGACCAAGGTTGTTTGACTGGACATACCGGCAGTATGGATTTCAAAATACTCCAAAACAATAATAGATGTTGATTTCAGAGTAAAACAGAAAAGCGAAAAATTAAAAGAAGCTACCAATGGAGTATAAATAGTGTTGCGGACATTGACTGTGAGCATGATGAATGCGATGATCACTTCCTAGCTTGGACCAATTGACGAGTGTGTTTCAGAAACAGCGGACTTTTTCAACCAATTGAGTTGTAGAAGATAAGCATCGAGCCCCATCAGAGTCAGAGCCCTTCCAATACACTTACAAATGGGATAAGTGCTACCCTAAACAAACGCTCAAGAGCTATTTGCAGTAGAAAAGCTCTGCTCAGCGCTATGCCTTTTATGCAAGAGCTTTATATCTGCTTAGGATTCATTAATCGCAACCACCAGCTACAAAGACTTATTTTACCAGTCACAGGATCCGCAGTAGTTATAAAAATATCAAGCTTCGATGAATCGTGGCAGTTACCACAAAGCCAACGCATGCTTTGCCCTGTTTCAGTAGTGAATGCCACGCTATGGGGTCAAAAGCTTGCTCGGAGGCGCCAGGAGGCGTTGAGTGGCGTCAAGCGGCGTCGAACGATGTCATGTCATTCAATTTTATTCTCCGGATGGTTTTGCTAACAGCTCTTACCAGAAAATCTTGATCACAAACTACCTTCAGCTTTTTTAGGTTGGAAAGGAGCAATGAAGAGCCACATTGCCTTGGAAGTGTTGCATTTTACGACAGCCTCGGATGTAAGTAACTTGATTGTTTGTCGGTGAATTTCCAGACCAAAAGCATTCCCCTTTTTAAATGCGTTGGCTACTAATTACAGGATACTGTCCAACTCATGAGCACGTTGAACCAAGAGAAATGTGGGTATCAGTAAGTACCTGTCGCTTATCTCAATTGTGCTAAATATGCGTGACAAACTGTTAGTAGCCGGGTTCCCCGTGCTCCCCGAGCTGGTTCCCTGCCAGGGAAACTACAGGTGTTAGCTTGTTGGGAGGCTTCAACGTGTTAGCGCTTCGATAGCGTCTACCTCGCTACGCCAAGTCAGGTTTAGCCATTTCGATAGTCTTTCAGTCGCCCCTGACTAGAGGACGCCATCACAGCCCAGAACATCCAAAAAGAAAAGCTCGGTTCCAACATCTGTGACAAAGCAGGTTAGCGGCACAACCAGCTCCCATTTATTCACGTCTTCGTTCTCGCGGATATAAAACCGCGACATCTGCCCTTGCATTCCCCTTCTCTTTTCTGTAAACCCGAGACATCTATACTCATTTAATCTTAATTATTGACACCGGTCGTTAGTCACCATGCTCCGCAACATTCTCGTTCTTGCTGCACTGGCAGTTAATGCTGTCGCCGGACCTTGCAGACCCGCTACTTCTTCCACCGAGTTTCAGTCAACCACGATCGGATCAACCGAGACGTCTTATGAGACTTCCCTCGCTGAAGGTACATCCTCTGCAGCTGGTACCGAGACCACGGACTCAGTCCCCATGACTACAGTTTCCATTGCCAGCTCAGAGGCAACAACCACAGCCAAAGTCACCCCTACTTCTGACACTGAACCAACAACAATTTCGGTAGACGGCTGTGTTGCGAGCCTCACAGCAGGAGGCGGCCCGCCTCAGCTGACCGACCGGATAGGTGACTGCCAGGAGTTCAACGTTGTCACCGTGAGCTCGTATCCAGTGTTGGTACCGCCCATATCGATTGGGAGGAAACTAGCTAACAATCAGCAGGACTCAAACAGTATACAAGCGTGGCAACGTTATTATAATCCCTACAAATGCCATTCGCCGTCGTGCTGAAGGTGATGCCGCTACGACTATCCTGCCGACGGGTATTCCTGATTATGCTACGTACTGCAATGGTCCCGCAGCCTACTATGAGGCATGCTCTACTGCGTTCAGTGTCACTGCATTCACAACTACAATCCCGGAGCCTACGACTACTGAAGTCATTATTACAAACTAAAATGCCTATGGAGTTTGCATTGAATTGTTTTCGTTTATACCCAGAAAGCTCAGCTACTCAAGAAACTAAACAGCGTATGGGATTGTTTATTCATGAACGAGCTAGGTCCAGGTTGGAAGATAATCATCTATATTCAATGTGGCGGTATTGAATGAAAATCTATCTGACAACTTTGATATTATCAGTCAATAACCTACACATAAGAGTATATGCAATTTAGTGCGGAGCTACATAAGCGGGCTGGAGACGTTCTTGAATCTCAGGACCAATCTCCGATGTACCAAACATAAGTCTCAAATCTTCCACGATAGTACCTGGTTGTTCCCAAGCAGCGAAATGCCCACCTTTCTTGTGTTCGGCTTGATAAACAATTGGACTGAGAGTTTGGTTCCAAAACTTGGGAAGCAAGATCAGGTCATTCGAAAACCTTGAGATCCCCAGCGGAACATCCACATAAGCCCCTGCAGCAGCAAAGGCTGATGGCTCGGAGTGCTCAAATGTGTAATACACCTTGCTGGAGGCATCGGGACCGGGCGTAGAGAAATAGTAGATACTCACCCAAGTCAAGATCTCTTCGTCAGTCCAAAGGTAATCTTCACTCCAGTCGTGGAGTTTCTCATAGACCCACGCCCAACAAGCCCACAGGGCTGTCTTTCAGTGAATAGCCTATCGTAATTGGTTTGGTCCATTGTAGTTTGTAGTAACCGCTACCTTCTCTCTCAAAAGTTGCGGCTCGGACAAGCCCTCTCTGCTCAATCTCAGTAAGAGGAGTTGTTAAGCTTTGTGCGTGTAGCTCCGGATGGGTCTCTTCGGTGGGCTAGCTTGGTAATGGTGTGTTGGTGTGATGCGCCAGGCAGCGGGACGAACCAAACAGCTTAGCCATGTACCGTGATATGAGACCCCCGACGTCTCCGCCTTGAACGACTACATTATTTAGTAAATCAACAAGCATTATTGATGTAGGGAGAAGCATACCGTAGTGGTTATATCCAAGAGCTTGCATAAGTTTGTCATATACCTCTGCGTGATGCTCAAGACCAAAACCCACCTACATATCCTTAGCACTGATGTAGAGATTATAATAATATCAGGGTATGTGGATTTACCTTGCTAGGAGACGAGAAGCCAAAGTCAATTAGACTTGGTGCCACAACATGGAAGGTCGGTCCAGCCTTGTCATCACCTTGAACAAGAGGATTGATAATCCTGGCGACCTCATAAAAGCTTCCAGGCCAGCCATGGAGAAAGAGTAGGGCAATGGCGTCTGCTTTAGTGTTCTTCTTGTGGACAAAGTGAATGTCAAAGGCCCCAAAGTCACTGATGTCAATGGGAGTCATGAACTGAGGAAGTTCATTGAGTCGAGCTTCGACGTCGCGCCAGTCGTAGACAGTCTGCCATGCATTTACCAACCTTTTGATCTCGCCAACAGGTGGACCTTTGGCCCAAGAGTCTTTTTCGAGATCGTCCTGGTCTGGAAAGTCAGCAAGAGCTAACCTTTGCATGAGGCGCTCTAGCCTAGAGGGGGAGATGTTGATCTTGTAAGGCTTGATGGAGGTCATGATATAAACTAGAGTTGAAATGTTTAATTGCCTAGAAAACTTTCTTTTAACAGATTGGCTGTAAATGAAAAAGATGCGAATCGTTATCTCTATTTTTTTGCATTGAGGAACGACCTGCCTCTTATACGCAAACCTGCGAACAGAAGATGACTTTACAAGTCTAAGAGCAGCGATATCAGAGGGATCAACCGGACCAATGGCAGACTGACAATTGAACTGTGACTTATCGCCATGTCTGAAATTACGCCCACGCCAATCACATTCTCATACGAGATCCACACAGCTTACTCCTACATAACGACTGTCAGTAAATGGCATCAAATGGGAATTTTTGCTTCATTTTACCACCAGCAAACGCCACGGAAACTCCAGGGCTGTGTTAGGTATCGCTTCTGCCCACCGAAACGATGAACCAAACGGGCACGAGCGCGAGCAAAAGGCGTGAAGGCGCCCGTGGGATGCCCAAAGTCAAAAGTGGTTGCAGGACATGCAAGTGAGCAGCTCCAACCCCGCATTCCGTTTGGGGAGGAAGAAGTGACTAATGAATATAATAGAACTCGGCGCAAGAAGTGCGACGAGAAGAAGCCGGCCTGTTCCCGTTGTATACAAGGCGGTTGGCATTGTGACTTTCTTTTCGTACCCATACACGAGCATACCGCAGGAGCGTCCACTGTGGTAGGCACGGTACAAGCATACGATCCTCTCCCTCAACAAGAGAATACCTTGGCGTCATGGACAGGTACATCCTACGTCGGGTCGCCTACGAAAATGTCGGCATTGCCATCTCATCTAAGAAATCTCAACTGGCTCCAAGTAGGCTTGTTTGACTATTTCCAGGCTGTGTGCGCTCCTGAATTCTCATTGTACTTTCTGTCTAACAATTGGGAGCGTCTCATCCTTCAAATCGTATACAGCGAACCCTGGACCCTCAAAGCTACTCTGTCCATCAGTACGCTCAGTCGAAGTCATTACACGCCAGGACAAATAAACCTCCTAGGTGCGTCGCCCTCCGAGCATGCAATGGTCTGCTATAACCAGGCCATCGTTACTCTCAATAGCACACTGGCAACATCAGTGAATGCCTCTTATCTTGCCGTAATCGGAGCCATTCTGTTTGTTACGATAGAGTTCCTACAACAGACACTCACGTCGGCATATTGTCCAGTAGGAGGAGTAGCCCGAGGTTACATACAAACCCATATACAAGGCGGATTGGCGATCTTGAGAAATGCTCAACCCCAACAAGATTTGGAATGTCTAAAACAAGCCCTAACACTCCTTCAATACCAAGAACAACAATTTCATTCGTTTTAAGTAACAAATCGACACTAGGATCTGTGCAAAATTAATCTTAATCTTTTGACAAAACCTAGTCCTTGTTTATACATAAACAAGCAATAAAATATTGAATTTATTCGATCCGCACCACTCCTACGCCTGCCAAAGGAACACTTTAACTTTGACTAGAATGGCGCTTATCACAATACATGCTTGTGGTGTTGTCAGCCTGTAGTGGAAGTCCGTTTAGTAGATACTAACCCAGGTCGAGATCTCTTCATTAGTCTAAAACCAATCGACACTCCACTCAGAAAGTATGTAGGTAACGGCCAGGCATGGGTCACCAAGAACTTCAGCTGAACGCTACTACTGAAATTACCTTATTGGACGGCATCCCTGTATCTTCGCTACGTCAGACTTTACGAGATACTATTTTTGTGACCTAAAATTTAGGACTTCAGTTCATCTGGGTCGACTGTCTCTGCATTCGACAGGACAATCCGCAAGATATTAGGCGAGAAATTTCCCAAATGCCCCAGATCTACAAGAATTCCTTCATTACTATATCAGCTCCGAGAACTAGGCACAGCAATGAGGGTTTCCTTCAGGATATGTCTTCACCCCCCATCTCCGAACCAGCCTTTAGCCTATCTTTTGCCTGTCCAGACGGAAAGCTTGGGTCGGTCATACTTTCTAGTGGCTTGGTCAGATCTCCTATCGATGAGCGAGCGTGGACGCTCCAAGAGTACATCTTATCTTGTCGAGTCCTTCTGTTCACCAATGCTGGCCTGATGATTGAATATCCTCGACTGTTAGTGACAGCATCTTTGGGTGGTGGTGGCTGGTGGTGCCCTATAGGGACAGGGATTACCATGTATCCAGACCAAGACTGCAAGCTTTAATGAGCCCGTTCGATGAGCAAGATCTGGTACGACCACGTCCAGGTTCGTCCACTTGAACTCATTCTCTAGCTCTTGAGGCAATACACTATGCGGTGGTATACGCAACAGATGACCGACATCGACATGAACTTGCGGGCATCGAGGGCTGATTCTATCAATACCTGACATCAAACGCATCATGCAGAGAGAAGCAACTTTACCTGAACGCGGTGCAGTCGAGAAATTCCAGGTATTTCCCCAGCTCTTCGGCGGTCGCGAAGCCACGCGAGACTTGCCGATACGGAATGCCCCGAACCACCCCGTCCGTCTTGACTCCCGTCAAGGACGTACGCAACGACTCGTGAGCGAAAGTTGCGGTTATGGTTTTTCTAAAATTAGAGAGGCGGAGGGGAGAGGGGGTAGAGAGGGTAGAGAGGGTAGAGAGGGTAGAGAGGGTAGAGAGGGGAGAAAGAGAGAACACAACTGATTCACCAAGTAAGCAGGTTGTACCCCGTTGATTAAGGAGGATAGCGGAGCCATAACTTTGCAAGCTAGTTCACAAGAGTCGGGGCGGGCATTAACTCCGTCTTTTTAAGGCGTGGAGCGTCGGATGTGGGATGTGGGATGGAACGCGGGACCTCTCCATGGGGTTACAAATAAAGTTACGCTATCTAGCTACAGGTTACAAGGGTAGTGTCTCCGATTATAAATCCAAAGCGGGGCGAATAACAGGAAACCCAGTATATAAACCCCCGTCGATGCTGGTAAACAGATCCCAGCGTATCTCTGTCTTTGATTCTCTTACAGGTCGCGTCCAGCAAATTTCGAGAGCAGAAACGAAGCGATCGAATGCTTTCAGCACTCTTCAATAGCTGAAACCCCCTCAACCCTCCCCCCAAGCAACATGTCTCCTAACGTGGGCAAGGCATTGTACGTGACGGAAGACGTGCAGTTCGTCGTTCGCGATAGCCTTGAACACGAACCAGCCGCCGAAAATGAGTTGCTTGTAGAGACACGCTACTCCGGAGCGAACCCAGCAGATATCAAGCACAGCACACTGCTCGGCATCCTCTCGACCGGGATTGGTTATGACTTTTCAGGTCGAGTCATCAAGGCCACGCCGGGTTCAGGCTTCAAGGAAGGGGATTCCATCGCAGGATACACGCCGTCAGGCTTGGGCCGCCCGAAAAAGTACGGCACCCATCAAGGTTCCCTTGCTGTTCCATGTGACATGGCGTTCAAGATCCCACCGAATCTGTCAGAGGCTCATGCAGCGGCACTTCCTATAGTTGTCATGGCAGCTGCCGACATTACCCACAACATATTCAAGCTTCCCTTACCTACCAACCCTTCTCCTTCCTCTGCCCCGATTCTGATCTGGGGTGCCTCCTCAACTGTCGGACTTTCCGTTCTGCAGCTGGCACGGGCCAGTGGCTGCAGGAACATCTTTGTAACGGCCTCCCCAGCCCGTTATGAAATCCTCAAGAGCCTGGGAGCAACACATACCTTCGACTACTCGTCTGCAAATGTTGTGGAAGAGATTCAAGCGGCGGTCCGGGCGCTTGGGGAGGGACCGATTACTCATGCAGTTGATGCAGTAGGGACGGAGGCGAAGCCATCCTCGGCAGACCTGGTGGCTCAGAGTGTCAGCGAGCAGACGATACTTTGTTCGGTGGTGCTCCGCCCCGGGAGCGCATTTAAGTTGCCCCTGTCGATGATCAAGGACGAGTGGACCGTTTTACCAACTGGTGCTCCATCGCCTATTACTATCCCACCTAGGCCGTCGGATCATTGGAATGCTTGGAGCGTGCTTCAGTGGGTTGTTGCCCACTACGGTCAGGAGTTCAAGCTTCCATCTATCCATGTTCTCGACGTGACTGCGGAAGAAGCGCTAGGGGAGTTGATGAAGATTCAAGATGGAAAGCGAGGGTTTGGAAAGGTCGTGTTTAAACACCCCCTAAAGTAAAGCATCAGAATTGACCATAGGGTTGCTACGCCGCAAATGAACCATTTTAACGAGTTTCGCATGTCCACAGTATATAATTGAAAATGAGAACAACCGAAGTCTGAATCTCTCCAAGCTGCCTTGCGGCTAAATTGGTGGTGAGGAAGATATAAGCATGTCGTGGGAGGGTATGCAAGACGGCAGTGAAGTAGTGGGAAACACGAATGCTTCCAGAATTTCTTCTAAGGCCTCTTAGTCCTGACTAATGTCACCAAGTCCTCGGTCAAGATTCATTGAAATTACATAGGTTAGGATCCTCAGTCAAACCGAGGCTATCATGTCTATCGATGGAAAGGCCTTCATCACTGTCACCGCAGTGTACAGGTACGGATGTCTTCATTTCCTGTCAAGTCTAGCTCCTTTTGCCAAGAGAAGGCCTCGGGTTCGGAGTCTTGACTGCCTCGGAGTTTTGACCCCGAGGTCCTACGCAGCCTCGCCTAGCTCAAACGCTGAATCCTTTGCTTTCGTTTTAGTTTTTTTTTTGATTGTTTCTTTATTCACAATCATGGGTCTCTTTTATTAGGCTAACCAAAGTTCAGCATATTCTTGCCGATCTACATCGGAGGACCTATATAACCCGACATGCAGCTCCCGCCAGGTGATTCGGACCAATAGTCCGCGGGTAGTATAATACATACGCGTATATCAATATTCGAACGTCGTCCTGAGCAGTGTTCTTTCCGCCCACAGCATTGGCTTCCCAATTCTACATTCCAGTTTTTGGCAAAATGCGGCTTCAATCGCCTTCTATCTTTTGGCTGCTTGGCGAGGTGTGCACCGTCACTATAGTTGGGGCTCGTAGCCGGACCTACGACCAAGAATTCTTCCTTGGGGTCCAATTTGCCTCTCTACCCGTGGGAGACCTACGGCTCCAGAAACCAGTGCCGCCAAAAAGCTGGGATAATATTCGTGTTGCGAATACCTACAGCAACTGGTGCATGGGCATTGATATCAATCTGCCTGGTTTCAACCAAAATGTTACTGGTCAAATGAGCGAGGATTGCCTCTATCTTAACGTTGTGCGACCAGCCCATGTTCCAGCTACTGCTAAGTTGCCAGTAATGGCCTGGATACATGGCGGTGGCTTCCTGGCCGTAAGTGCCAATAACCTTCGATACAGTGGCTTGTTCCTCGTTGAGAATCCAGTCAAGATGAACACGCCTGTCATCTTGGGTGTGATTGAGTTTGAGATGGTTTGGAACGGCAGGCTCTAAACAAGGCCTTTTCTGCGCACTGTGAGTTATTAATACAACTGCCAACTGCTACTAAGAATTTCTTATTATATTAGAAACAAGTTAAAATGATAGAACATACCCCGAGATAGTTATATTTAACTTTCTAATCCTGGACTAGTAGGCAGGACTATTGCCACGGGTGTTAAGATATTGGAAGTAGAACACAGATAAGAGGATACAAATAATAGAAGCTAGATACGGAAATGGGTTCGACTCAATAGACAAGTAATGCCATCCTATGTTCGTGAGTGTCTGTTCCTTCTCACCAAGTTGGACGTTGATGCCGCACCGAAAGCGGAATAGTTTCTCCAAGGTGTTACCAAGTCTCGCCCGACGCTGTTGAAGCTATTGACGCTGGAAGCGAGGTGGGTCAACTATACCTTAGCCTAAACCAAAAGTCAATTTTCACAGGAAATTTTAGTGCTCAACGTTGACAGTGGTGCCGAAGATAGCGCCGCTCTTGACGCTAATGACACTACTCATCGAACTGCTAAAGAGTTTTTTATGTACCCGCGGGATCTGCCCGCGGGTAGTAACCACTTTTCTATCTAGCGCGGTTCAATGGCTAAAATCTCTACCGGTATTTCAGGGTTTAAAGGATGACCTCCGTAGATATAAAGACTTAAGGTTTTCATAGACACATGCAATACTTATCAGTGAATTTCAAATTGAATTATTGCGCTAAGCCAACATGGACGGCATCCCTACCCCGAACTCTTCCGACGACAAACAAGACAAGGTCCGCATCTACGTCGTCCAGCGATGTCCCCGCCTCTTGGACCTCGAACACGGCGTCCAAACTGCAACTGAAGAAATCGCAAAAGCAGCAGATGCTGGGGCCAATCTCATTGCTTTCCCCGAAACATGGCTGACTGGGTATCCTGCGTGGGTATTCGGCATGGCCAAATGGAACGACCCTGAAGCACGAAGTTGGTATAAGAAACTCGTCGAAGCTAGTCCGACCGCTTCAAGTTCTCATATCAACCAAATCAGAGATGCTGCGAGGGAGAATAATATTGAAGTCGTTCTTGGTTTCAATGAGAGAGGGCGAGAAAGCGGTGGGACTATTTACAACAGTGTCGCGATGATTGGACGAGATGGTTCTCTGCGGGGCCTTCATCGCAAGCTTACTCCAACGCATGCTGAGAGACTTGTCTGGGCAAATGGTGATGCGCAAGGTCTCGTAGCGTACGATACTAGCTGTGGAAGAATCGGTGCGGCAGTCTGTTGGGAACACTTCCATCCTCTCATTCGACACGCTCTACACAAGGAAGATGAACAGATCCACATTGCTTTGTGGCCGGATATGCCTTCAGCACATCAAATCGCTTCCCGACAATATGCTTTCGAAGGGCGCTGCTTTGTTGTCGCTGCAGCTTCCTATCTCGACAAGGACTCAGTGCCACCCGAATTATTAGAAACCTATGTCAAAGGAGCTGGGTCGACGGATCTCTTCACAGGGGGCTCAAGTGTGATTGGGCCTGATGGAGAGTACATCGCTGGTCCGGTATATGGTCCTGAGCCCCTGATTGTTGATATTGATATCGGAGACACAATCGCTTATAAGCATGACCTTGATGTGGCGGGTCATTATGGCAGACCAGATGTCTTTGAGCTCTTGGTGAACAGAGAGAGCGATCGAAGATGAAGCAGATATATAGACCTCATAAAACAGCTAGGTTCCATCCACGATGCCTGGAGACATCTTGCCATGCGACTGCCCTTGGTCCATTGACCTCCCAAATCTCATCCAGATCATCTATACATGCATCAACATTCTTAAATCTCCTCCAATTATTCATTGCCACCAATCTATTACGGATCAAGCTAGCTTGCCCTACATTCTCTGCTCTGCTGCCAGCGACGAACAGAGGAAAGAGTAAAGAGTAATCGGCGAATACGCCTTGAGGTATTCTGTCCGACAACGTTGAAATAGCCTCAATGTGCGTCGAAGTCCCTACAGATATTATGTCAGTAACAATTTGCTGCCGGAAACGTTTCGTTAAATCAAGGTATATAAATGCCGCGCTGCGGTACCGGTTTCACTCAATAGGGCGAGAGGCTCATCACTCTTAATATCGGCTTTGCACTTCCACTCCGTAAGACCATTCGTAATTTCGTACACCTTTTGCAGCATTTCTTCATCAGACTCTGTTGTGCCGAGCACACTTATAACTCTTGGGTCACCTTTGCTTCCGGTCTCGCCGTCCCTCTCTCATGTGGCGCTGGACCAACTTTAATCTACGACCTTCTCGTCAGCGGCATTATCATGACCATCCTCGCAGCAGGGTACGCAGAGCTTGCGTCTACCTTTCCATCTGCCGGTGGCCAGTACCATATAATGTAAATGACGTTATCAGCTTCAACCCGTCGCTTCGCCGCGGTCTTCACCGGATGGATGTCAATTATGTACACCATAGGAGCTACAGCGTCTTGCAGCTTTTTTATTGCACAGTCGATATTGAACCTAGTTGGGTTGTGGACTGAGACTTATGTCGCTGAGAGCTGGCATGTATATCTCGTCCATATCTGCATATGTACTATTGCTTTCTTGATCGCATCGCGGTTCCCCGCTGTCATTGGAAGTATCGGTGTTTCAGTACTCTGGCTATCAATCATCGGCTGCGTCGCATCGCTTGCAACACTACTGGCCGTGCAGGAAGTTAAGCAGCCTAGTGAATTTGCCTTTACATGATTCACAAACGTTTCTGGGTGGACCGATGGTTGGGCTGCTATAATTGGTCTCGCCAGCTGTCTTTGTGCCTATTGCGTCATTGACGCGCCGAGTCACCTCTCGGAAGAAGTCGACAACCCGAGCCGGAATATCCCCATCGCCATTCTCACAACTATCATACTCGGAATTATCACGGTGATTGCTTGGAATATTGGTCTTATGTATGTCATCAAAGACGTTCAGGGACTCATTGCTTCGGGTGCGCTCATCATGGAAGTCTATAATCAGGCGCTGGGCTCGAAGACGGCAACAACGATCTGCGCGATCTATTATATCCTTGTTTTCTATCACATTATTCTCAACCTATTCGCCTTCTCGTCTCGGATTCTGTGGTCATTCGCACGGGACGGCGGTGTCCCATGCTCCCACTATGTCTCTCGTCTCAAATGGTCGAACCCAGTTCGCGCAACGCGTATCATGCTTTTCCTCCAAATCATCATCGGTATCCTCTATATCGCTTCGAAAACAGCCTACAACAGCTTCATAAACCCGACTCTATTCGCACTTAACATCACGGTTGTGCTGCCACAGTCTTCCTTGTTGTTCACTAGTCGCAATTTGCTGCCAAGGCGGGCATTCTCGTTGGGCAGATATGGTTATCTTGTCAATGCGCTGGCAACCGTCTTCATGCTTTTCTTTAGTGTTGTGTTGGCATTTCCTGTTGGTCGTCCTGTTACTGCGAGTACCATGAATTATCTTGTTGTGATTTTTGCACTTAGTCTCATTTTCATCGTTTCGTTTTGGCTGTTGGGCCTTCCCAAGCGCTTTACTGGACCATCGGAGGGAACGGTAGATATTTAACAAGACATACTGTTACTCTAATTGAAATACTTGAATCTAATTCTGTTAGACACCAGGGGCTCATCATATCAAGCACTACTACGTATCAGTCAAGGACTTTTATATCGTACTGCAGGGTATGAAAAATCCAATTTTGGAACTTCAGGCAAATCCCTCAGATTGGTGTTCTGACATTTGAATTGTCAGCAACTAGTCTGCATGTAGACTAGATCGGGGATTTGATTCGATAATTCATCTCGGTTATGCAGTCTGACTGCCTCTATTATTAGATATGTCAGAAATGGACAGGGTTGTGTTCCTGACCCAGCCAGTTCTCCCCTTCCGCTCATTTGAATGTCAACTTTCCCTCCACACTTTCGAGTCATCCACAGCGCGCCTTTGTTCAAAATGGATATCAATTGGAAGCCCTTTATGAAGTCTACAGCCGATGATTGGAGCAGCATACCTGACCCTGTTCAGAGAAAGCGGATTCAGAACAGGCTATCTCAACGGGCGAGACGTACATACAACGCAGCCTTGTTGGAGAAGTCAAGCTAATAATGAACCCAGGTATGCGGGAAAAGAAAGCGATAACAAGAAGCGATTGTGGATCGATAGCCACTGGAGGCTCATCTACAGAAGACACCCGCGACCCCAATCAACTACAACCATCCCCTGATAACTCAAGCACGGCTCTAGCGGACACTTTCCACTTAGAACCATTCCATCCACAACCCCCACACAGCCCGTTGGTAGATAGTCACTTCATTATTCTTACAGACATGACCGCCTGCGCCGCTCTCGCTATCATCGCCCAATGTCTCGACCTCGACTGCCAATCAATACCAGGTTTCCATATACAAGCCTCGATCACGACTCTCCCCTCATCTATAGCGCCAACCCCGCTACAGACCATTGTCCCGCACAAACCGTACCTCGACATGTTGCCATGGGCTTCATTACGGGATAGACTTCTCAAGTCTGTGTCGGTTATTAATGAGGAGGAGTTTATGGCTGATATGCGGAGTGGAAGCTTGAGGGTTTGGGGTAATGTGCCATGGGATCCGATGGGGTGGGAAGTTAGCGAGGAGTTTGCGAGGCGTTGGTGGTTTTTGATAGATGGGGGGATTGTCAGGACAAGTAATTTTTGGAGAGCGCAGAGAGGAGAGACACCGCTATCTCTAGTTACGGAGTGTAATTAGGTGTGAAATTTATTGTTCTCTTGCTTTTCGTTGGTCGATATTCGAGAGGTGCTAGTACTGCATTCTGACACGCAACTATGTTTCTGACACATACAACGTGAAGGTCAGATTGCTGGCATGCATCTCCACCTAACTATCCATAGACCACAACATATTTGCATATAAGTACCTCCGTTACCCTCTTCGATTGGAAACAGGCTGATCAAATAGTTTGGCTCAAGCATCATTCCTTTCCAATCCATAACCCATCAAACCTCTACCAACAACTCAGATAACACAGCCATGGGCGCCAATTTTACCCAACTATTCCCAGGAAGACCTACTTTCACCGAAGAGCACATACTGTCTTTGGAAGGCAAGGTCTTCCTCGTCACCGGCGGAACCAATGGAGTCGGTCTCGAGCTAGTCAAGATACTTTATTCCAAGGGCGGCGCAGTCTACCTCCCATGCCGTTCCGCAAGCAAAGGAGCACAGACAATTAAGGACATCCGAGCTTCCCATCCTGAAAGTAAGGGCCATTTAAAGACTCTACCTCTCGATCTCAATGACCTTGAGTCGGTGGCAGCTTGTGCCTCTGCCTTCATGGCACAGGAGACTCGTCTGGATGTCCTGTGGAACAACGCGGGTATAAGCTACGTACCCCATGACGAACTCACTGTCCAAGGATATGAACCACAGATGGGAGTTAATTGTCTGGCACCCTTCCTTCTTACCAAGCTGCTTCTCCCTGTTTTAAAGCGCACGGCCAGTATCTCGTCTGGTCCTTCGACACGAGTCGTTTTTGTAGCTTCGGGAATGGTGGACATGTCAGCACCGCCTGGTGGTATACCGCTGGACGAGCTTCATCCAGGCAATCAATCCAAAGACCTCTCACGGAACTACACTATTTCTAAAACTGGAAATTGGTTCCTGGCGTCTGAGTTTGATCGTCGCGTGCGAGCAGACGGGGTCGTGTTCATCGCTCAGAACCCCGGGAATCTGATGACCAACATCTGGGACCGTGTTCCATGGCTGCTCAAGGCACCTGTTAGACTCCTACTGCATTCACCTAAGTATGGTGCCTATTCAGAACTTTGGGCCGGGCTTAGCACTGAGATCAAGCTCGCTGACGGTGGCCGGTATGGTGTGCCGTGGGGGAAATGGCATCCGAGTCCCAGAAAGGACCTTTTGGACAGTTTGGAGACGAAGGAGGGTGGAGGAACTGGTATTGCCCCTGCGTTTTGGGAATGGTGTAACAAGGAAACAGAGAAGTTGGTCTAGGCCTTTGATTGCTTGAAGAAGGTTCTCGATTCTTACGAACGTTAAGAGGTGTTTTTAACAAAAAGCACGGTGGGGAAGGCAAAGGATCTTACATCATCTGAAGATTGTGCAAGAAGCTATCATTGAGTATCTCAGCGACACCAGAAGACTTCTCGGAGTTAACATGGAAGGTACCTCAAGTTTACAGGGAGTCAGTCTGGAACAAGACTGGTGCGATTTCACAAGTCTGAATCATCCTTGGCAAGGCGGGTGTTACATACAGGGAACTTGGGAAGTAAGCACTTATCTGTAGATGGATACTGAAACGCCAAGTTTTCCAATAATGCCTCAAAATGTTACTGTGACTGTAGCTGCTGCACACCGCTACTTTATACAGTATTTGTAGTTTCAATAAAGAGTTATATTTACTTGTCTCCTAATGAATTATACACTATTCCACTACGCGACTTTGAAGTTGTTACTAAGTGATAAGACCTAATCACGAAGTGACACTAACTCATCGCTCAGTATGTCGCTCGATGGCGGGCCATTCGAACCCAATATGAGAGTCTGCGTGGCGCGGTATAGGGAAAACCGAAGCCGCTGCAATCGATGTATTCCCGACGAAAACGAACCTGACCGCCTTGTCGCTGGTCTCTACAGCGGGCCGAAGTCGATCGGTCCGCATATTGACTTCAGAGGGTTGATGTCTTACCCTAGTTTATGCGGTGTGATTAGGAACCATGAGATTATTCACACGATGCGTGAAGACCCGTTGTGGCAGATGAAACCACGTGGCTGCCGGCTGCGCATCGGCTTGGTTGAGCTACAAACTGCCGATGATGGTGATGGCGATGGCGATGATGATGATGAAGATGAGGGTGTAGATGAGGATGATTGGGTGACTTGGGAGGGCCGTACAATCGATGGGAAAATCCGTAAGAGGGCAGACTTAACATCAGTTGACTCATGTATCCGACTTGATGACAATGGAGTTGGCACAGCATATATACTGAGCTTGGGCCTGCTGATCAAGACGCTTCCCGACGGCCGCCTGGTTCAGGTGACGGTGGAAGAAAACACAAAGAAGAGTCGGGTACAGATGCCCCCAGAATTGCATCGCGACAACTTTGTCACACTCGCCAAGGTGTTCAGTGTCATGGCTATAGCGCTGGAGCGTATCGACTTCCTCGGCGTCCACGAAGAGATGGAACAACTACTTGAGAAAGCCACTGCGACAATTCAGAGCGACCTCTTACGAACTGTGGCAGCCATGACCGACGGCACCGACTTGCAGATCGCGGTACCGGTGCTATCGTTCCTACCTCTCGATCAGTTGTGCGGAGATGGTTAGATCCTCACTCTAGAGCAATTGTAACGCTTAGTTTCCCGAACCACGCCACATTATGCTATAGCTCCAAGGGATCACTTCCATCGAGCCTCATGCGGATGTTTGTTTCCCGGAGGGCGGGCTGAGACAGGCGAAGGATTGGAGGTGTCAGAAGCCAAAGTAATTCCTCCCTGGTTTTACGACGCCCATCAGAGGACTGAGATAGATTTGAAAGACAAGATTGTGGCTGTGTCTCCCGACAGCTATGTAGCGCTTTCGTACCCTTGGATCCAATACGGGTCTGACGACTTGGAAAGGATCATCGCAACAGCTCATAGCGTGCTGAAGCACCGATACTTCGGGGTCGATCGGTGGTGTATAGACCAAGAGAGCTATGAGGACAAGGAGAGAGAGGTGCCTAAGATGAAGGACTACTACTCCAACGCTGAGTGCACCTTGGTTCTTCCTGGAGTGGGGTTCCCTCTTGAACTCCCCCAATCAAAGACTATGGGCGCCAAGGTTCAGCTATACAAAGCGGAATTGACCCAGAAAGCCAAGCAGGCCTGGAAAAACTGTCAATGGAAACAGCGCTGTTGGATATTACAGGAAACTATAATGAGCAAAGAATGCATCTTCTGGAGTGGCCATGATGAGGCTCCCTTCATCGATTGTTCGCAGCTCATCGGTATTTTGTACAGTTCACAAATCGGCAACCAATACATAAACGCTCTACCCTATTCAGCATTCGATGTTGGCTATATAGCCAAGTCATCATTGGTCGGCAGGTCATTGTCGATTTCCGACTCAACAAACAAATCCATTTACCTGTGAGATGCTCCAGTCATGGAACCAGCCTTGATTCAAAGGCCTGTATGCGCCCTATGGTAGCCCTTCTCGATAAGCTACGTGGTCGAGAGGCTACACTGGAGTTGGATGAGTACTACGGTATTTTCTCCATGGCATTAGGCCAGCTTCCCGTGGTGGACTATAAAATCGATATCTCCACACTTCTTGCAAGGTTGGTGAGCTACGGCGCTTTAGGGGCAAATTCCCTCTTGACAAACACTGAGCGAGGCTCCGTTACAAGTGCCACTAAAATCAGTTGGATGCCTCGCAGATGCATCCAGCGGGAGCACTCACTGATGGGTGCGGATATCAGCTCGTTATAGCCCAGTATCTCACATGATGCAATGATCATCGAGGCATACTCCGTCACTGTGAAAGATGTGAATCATAGCCGCGATCACTTTGAATTAGGTACCCAGATAGACATGGTATACTTGCTCCCGAACATACACTTTCACCCAAGCAGGGATCGGACCGGAGCTCCTTTATGCGAGTGGACATAAGTGCTGTGTTAACTCGTAGCTCGAGGAGAGCTCAGAACTACATTCTACTAGCACCGGATAGCTGGGGCAACGGCAGGTTCAAAAGTTGGTTATTACTTCTGTCGACCGAAGAACAGAGTCCTGGAGTGCATTGTCTAGTGGATGCTGCGATCCTGGATAACCTTACAACAGAACAGTTCCTGCAAAACAATCATCTAGGATCAGGCCGGGTATTTCGTCTTATGTAGGTATCTTTCTAGGACTCAAAATGACCGTTAAGCATCGTATTTGGATTCAAAAAACTGCACTATCTTATCTAGATGAAGCAAAAGGCTTTGCCTCCAACTGCCTAGTAATCTTAGATAGGGCAGTAACAATCGCCATCACAGCAAGGATTCTCAACATAGTTAACAGTAAGCTGTCCGTTGTCAACGTTGTTGCCTTCTTCAGTGGGAATACTACCACACTGAGTGCAACCATGGTCGAGAATGCCCTGAATCAATTCGACGGCCCGATCCGTGTTGCCGCTAGCGCCGCTTTGGAAGAAGGCACAGATAGATCCCCATTGGCCGCCAGAGCAGGCAATTTGAACTGTGATTTGTCAGTCATGTTATATCAAGAGTACTTGATATGATACGTACCGCCCTCATTCCAATAATGATCACCTTGCCCGCGGGCTTGTAGTTGTTTCGCTTTAGTAAGGACGGTGTTCAAGCTCGCGCTGTTGATATTGCACCAGCCTGATCCTCGGCAATTGATACCGAGTGCTGAGGCAGCGGATAGAAAGGTGGTGAGAGTAAGGAGGGTATACATTGCTATGTATTGTTCGGTCCTTGGAAGAGGTATAGAGAGGGATGAGGTTGTGTAATGAGGTGCCTATGTGGGAACGATGAAAAGATTTGATGATTATGAACGGAGGGGACAAGGTGCTCCTTAAGTAATTCACGGAGCTCCAGAGAAAAGCCTTCCAAGTGAATGATAGCACCCAAATCGACCTTGTTGTCCACAAGGCTGGCGTTACCAGCAGTTCCATCCGAGGCGTTGACGTCTTCATTGCCCCAAAGACAAGTACTCGTTCCGTCGGCCGACCTCAACTAAAGTTCCTTTCTTGAAATGGCAATGATGAGATACTGTACAATTACCATGACGATCCTTCTAGTGAATCAGAGCCTCGGGGACCTGCCAAGAAGAGCAACTCGTAAGTTGGCGTTTTGTCCAAATCAAGGATTACTCCTCCTGTAATGTCGATCAAGTATTTTGGTAAGCCTATGACTGCTATGTGTCTCAATTGGCCGTATACTAAGGCTCACAATGTGGAGTTATCTTGATCGGCAGTGTGGGTGGGTAAACAGGTACGCCAAGACCAGCTGCCAAGAGACTGGCCTTATACGGTCTTTAGATAGACAGACTCGAATTATACGTTGTGCTGCTGTGACTCGAGATGTTATAAATCATCAAGTATCTGGTCTTACCTCAGTTAACAAACACTTGCAAATCTGCGCTCTTACGTACCTTTACCACCACAAGCAACAAGCTCACGCTTCTATCCTATTTACAAATCTCTCAAGATGCATCACTCTATTCTTACTACCCTCTCCGCCCTTGTCACCATGACATCCGCGCTCGGAATCAACTGTCGCGGCTCAGGATTCTGCTCTGGTGGCGCCGGCAACCTCATCAATCTGAAGGCAATTGTCGACAACATTCAACCACGAGACCGCCATTACGAGACAGGCCAACAAGTCGCTTGTACTGGCGACACCTGCGCTTTCTTCCAGAGTAGCGCAACAGGTACTGCGAATGATGTGTCTTGGGCTCTACAGGCCCTTCTTGACCACGGCTGTAAGAAGTGTGGCTCTGTGCCCATGCAGGATGGCAACAACGTCGATGATGGGCAGTTGACGGTCAACTTTGTCAGTGACCCTAGTTGCCAGGGGGCTTGTTAAGTCTGAGCCTTGGTTCATGATGGAATAAAATCGATGAAGCTCGGCAGTAAAGACAAGGGTAGTCTTGGCAAGATTAAAAACAAATTTGGCACTATGATAACCGTTAGGAGGCTAGGATAAGCAAGCATTCTTTGATTCCAAGTTACTTTTAGTCTCGTATCTCTGTATCCTGTGTCCCCATTGGTCACTTGATGACATATGCCTCTAAGCTGATCATCCGTTAAAATCTCAGGTTACCTTGTTCGTCCACTCTGACTGTATTTTGCCCATCAAGGCGTAGACGTTACGGAAGCCCTGCACGGCTCATCGGAGCCGAAAGCTGGCCCACCTACACAACCTCGAGTTGTCCTTCACTAACCAAGTGCAGACTGTCGATCGATGGCTTTGGCCCCTATGTGGATACATCTGATTGTACTGGGTAGGTGGATCTCATAAAGGGATACCCGGATAGGCATCAAGATTCAATGGTAGTAGAATGTATCTAGCTATGCTAGGAAGGCATACCAGGACGCTTTACAGTGACCAATCAGGTGGAGGATTAAAATTTTAGTAGGCGGCCGTCCCTTGCCCTAGACCCGTACGCCGCTTACATGTGGGGACAGCGGTTGAGACAAATGTCGTCATCCGACTGACCATATACCATACAGCAACTTGCAGTTCTCAATAACTTCATCCTATGCCAAGACTATTGATAACTTCAGCTCCTCGCATAGCCATTGTTGATCACGGTAGCCTGGCCCTAGATCGACGTCATGCGGAGCCGGGACGCATACTGTACTCAGCTGAAGTCTCCCAAAGGGGCATTTCGTATAGCCGGCATATACGGAAAGGACCTTGATAAGATCCTCGCCAAGAAATTATCGGTGACTAGAAAACGTCTCACATACTCAGACTCGGCACCGTCATGCGATGTGTAGATCAGCGTAAGCGCTCCAGCCATGTCTGTTAACGTTGTATCACCTACCCTTTGCGGTGTCAAGTAGTTCACTCTAAGGTCCATTTGTTTGGAGATCTTCGCATGCTCACGACAATTCTGCCCGTCTCTAGGAACGGTGGGATATCGATTACGTATCTCCTTGTACAATGTGGTTCGAATGAGGAGTTCTAAGCTTCGGATGTATGTCAGCCGGTTCATTATGACAATGGAGACAGAGTAAAGGGCATAAGCAGTCCATAACTTGTCGACAGATAGGTATAAATATTTGCCAGCTGCCACATTACAGATTTGTGTCTGTCCCTCATCTCCGCGCACCTTACCTTTCTATCAATCAGATCCATCAATTTGAACAAATCCCAATATGCATTTCTCAATATCAATTCTCCTCTTCACCTCCACCGTTGCGGGTTTAGGCATTAACTGCCGCGGCAGCGGTTTCTGTGACCTCACCTTCGGTTCTAGCATTCAAGATATCCAGGACCAGATTGGAATCCTGGTTGCCGATGGCCAAGGCGACAGACACTTTGACACCGGAGGTAAGATTTTCCTTGTCATCTTAGTGGGGTATGGATGCTGATACAATTACGTAGCTCAGATTGCTTGTACGCAGGGCAACCAGGGTAGTATCTGTGCTTTCTATCAGAGCGGTGCCTCTGGATCAGCAAGAGACGCGTTTGGTCACATCCAGCAGATCATTGACCATGGATGTTCACTTTGCGGCAGTGTTCCGACACAGGAAGGAAACAATGTGGATAATGGGCAACTTACAGTCAACTTTGTCAGTGACGCATGCTGTGAGGGAAACTGTCATTGTTAGGTATTCTCATTTATTTCGAGAGAAAAATTCAAATAGTGTTTTGTTGGAAATTACCACTCCGAGAAGTCAAAGGTTAAATAAACCGTTTATTTCTGATATTCAGCAATGGGATAAAGACCAAAGAATTAAGGGAGGCACCCTGACTAATCTTCAACTCCTTCCAAGGTATTCCGCAGCCGCCGTGTTAGAAATTCAAATTGATCTCACAACCCAATTGCTAGATTCGACATCCTTTTTCGCTCCCCAATTCCTACCCATTACCTCTTGTCGTGTTCTGCCCATCTCTAGCACACTGCCATCAAACGCAGGATCATGTCGGATGTTCCAAGCGATAGTAAACAGTTCACTATTACACAGAATCCCAGCCATTGACAGTAAGCCTTCAGGTTCCTCTGTCATTATTGATGGGTTGCGTTGAAGGTGAAAATAAAGAGCGACGACAGAACAAAGGATAACCATCAAAAATGTAATAATGATATATGCTACCCAAGGGACCACAAACAGTCGTGTTTTGGGGATCAGAGCTGTCCCAGTACCTATCTCTGGTTCCAGTAGTGAATCAAAGCCATGGATGGCAACTGCGTTCAAATAGATAGCAGTGAAGACCTTGGACGCTGCATCCATCAAGGCTTCAGATGCCAGTGGCTTGGACGGCTGTAACCGCTGGGCATAGTACAATATCAAGCTACCCATGTCCGAAGTTGACCACTTGGCCTGGGGATTGAAAGACACCGGTCCCAGAATATTCTGTTCGAAGACCCTTGACAATTTTGGCCGTCCGGTATCCGTCTCACGAGTTTCGGTGAAGGAGCCAATCATTGGAGCACTACTGGATGGTGTAACCTTTAATGTTCCTGCAACCTGGCGATATCCTGTTGCACAGGAGATGACATTTATGCCATCCAGATTGTTGGATGCTGAAGACGAGTATGTAGCGGCTGTGAATACCAAACGGCTATAATGCGCTTTTGAAGAACAGTCAACCTCTGACGTAGTCTTGAAGTAGGTACTTTGTGAGCTGCTGACCCCGAACTTCTGCTTGAAACTGCACCCTCTGTCAGTTCCGGATACCTCGACTGAGTCACCATTAGATGTCATGGTGTAGTCCTTGACCAACACGCAGTTGAGGTAAGCCGAGTAAGCAGTAGTTGTTGCAGACATTTCTGCTCCTTTGATGAGATTTGATTTGGGATAGAACGGGCGAAAAGCACGCTCATAATCTGTCCAGGGAATCCCATTTCCCTGGTAGATCAGCGTCGCCGCAACGGTATCTAGGACAGGCCGCCAATCGAGCGTTGCATTGATGTTGTTCTCATTGAAGACCTCATTGTACACGATTGGAGATGTCATGGTAATTCTCACGACATCTGGCGCACAGAGCCGAGCAGCAAACGGTGCGATAACGTATGTGAGTAACACAGACATCAAAGTCGTTGCTCCGACCATGTAATGCGACTTTCGAAAGGCCCCCCACCAGCGCCAAATGCTGGCGACCACCCGATAGTCGAGCATGATTGATGATCTGGCTCCAGCACCCCCTTCCTTACGTAGTTCGACATAAGGTTGGCGCTCCGCAATTGCGCCAGCCATCCATGCCCAGTACGCACCGAACAGTGAAAAGACGAAGCTAGGTAACGTCGTCCAGACCAGACCCAGGTCCCAAGGGATGCTGAGGGTCTGTGAGTTGCTCGAGGGGCCAGGCGAGGTTTTATTACGCGGCGGAATTGTGACAAAGCCATCATTGGTTGATGACACAATTGTGAGGGAAATGACGGTTGTAAGGAGGGTCAGATTGATGAATGTGAAGGCGAGCAGTGATGGCCATCGTAAGCAACTACTGAGCCACCCATATGATGATTCAGCGACTGATCTTTGGTGTTTTCCATTCATATTTAATAGACGGCAAGGGCAGATTAGGTAAATCAGTGACCCAACGAGCCAAAAGCGTCATCTTTGGACCCTGACCATCCCCAGCATATTTGTACAGCATTCTTTCCAGGTCCTAAGGTGACCTCCGAATTGTCGCGGGTTTTCTGACCAGAGCTCCGAAGCATCGCGGGCTTGCTGAACGCCAACAACAAAAGGCGTATGGAACTTACCGGAACTAGTGGAACGCCATTGACTTGGATGCTTTCGTCCGTCCAAGGTTGGTCTTAGCTTCTGAATGGCGCAGAACGCCCGTTTGTCTTGCCCTCGTGACATTAGTTGCCCTCAGCTGAATGCGTTGAGTCTGGGAACCACAAAGCCACACCGTTTCTAGGACTGGTTTTACGCTTCACTTCGGTCATTATGATCCTAAACTATTGACACCCGGCCTATCAATGGTTTCCACGATTATAACGCCACTAAAAACTCAAGAAGTTCCATCCTGTTGTGCTGAATTATTGTGAGTTTGAATTGCGCCTCGTAAGGCATGATTATCGGTGTATGACTTGGGTGTGGGCGACAGTAGGGATGGTTTAAGTGCGGCCAGATTCTCACTGTGTTGGAAGAACCTGTAATTCCTTCACATATATAACTAGACCCGGTACTGTAATGTAGATAGAACAAGAAGTTTGCGGTACGACCCAGATCTCTTATGTCAAAATGATTCGCCCAATCATTGCCCTTTCTCTCTTCTTCAGCACTCCTATATACTGTGCAAACATCAAACCCAGTGATTGTGTAGGGAAGATTACAGAATTCCCTAATTGCGACAAGGCCAATTCGATTGCTTTGGAATGCAGTAATCTCAGCAAGCAGGAAACCATCAAGTGCTTCTGCACACAGGAGCTTCTGGATGCTTACGTGGCGTAAGTGTATATGTCATCGTCAATAGCGTAAGGATGCTGAAAGGTGTCTAGGTGCAAGGCTGAGTTCAGGCAATGCAGCCTGGGAAACTCGTTTGATAGTTCGGTGGATGATATGATCAACAATTGGCAAGATGCATGCGGCCCCTACCTTCCGGATGGTATCACAACTCCGTCTGCTCTTGAAGCAACCAGGACGATAGACAGAGACACATGCGAGACTATCATAGAGAGTTGTGCTCAATTGAGTCAGTCTATCACCTCCTGCTCTTCTTCGTTTTCGAACCCAGCAGAAATCACCAGTTGTCGGTGTCAGGAGTCCATCGTTTCCCTTGCTTCAGTATGTAATATTGATGGAACTAGTTCTTGCCTAGAAGGTCTCGCTGTTACGTCTAACATCTGGGAGTTCCGGAACTGTGAAGCTGCTACTGATGTTATGAAGACGACAAAGGTACACTGGAGGATAATTCGACATCACAATTGCTGACCATCGAGTAGGAAAGTGGCCCTATTACCAAGAAACCGGAGGACAGTGCTGATCAAGAGGTGACTGCTTCGTTCGATTTTAAACCAGCCTCTACTGTTGCCTCAACTACATCAGGCATTGCTGCATCTGGAAACTGTGGTTTAGGGCTTACAAAACGTCTTCTACTTCTTTTAGCATGCACATTTATCTACGTTTTCTGATCGTAGATACGAACTCAGGTATCTCTAGAATCCTATTGTAACCTTGTTTATAACACCATTAAAATAGCTGTATTGTCGGCTGGTATCTTCAATAAAGGTCCGTCTTGTATCATAAATTTGATATAGAATGGCTATCTCGATTTGACCTCTTCGTAGTACTCAGGATACGTCGTCTTATAGCCCAGGATGAACCGTCCCCAGTAAGCCGCTGCCCAAAGAAGTAATCGACTGGCAACCTTCCCCAGCCACTCCCAAGGCAAGGGTACTGCCAATGGCGTATCCCCGTCGTGAAGAAACACCATCAGCTGGAAAAAGCTCGGCGGTCTCCCTGCCTCTCTACAATCATCCAAATAGCCGAAGAAATTTCTAAAGAAGCGCTGCTCAGCTTCATAAGACTCCGGCGATAAGTGGATGTCAACAACCAGATCTTCCGTCTCGGAAGCATTCTCGAAGCGATGATATCGACCTGCTTTGATTGATGCCGTGCGATGACCATCATCCTCGTCAGAAAGAACAGTAAACGGTTCTTTGCCAACACCACGATAGAAGTTGCCCTTGCCGGATTGGAGACGGAAGAATTCGTCTTGGTAGATGTGGTAGTGGAATGGCGGGGCAACAATAGACACGCCGTGTTTCTTTGTCGTTGGGGGAATACGATGGGTCATGATGTAGTCTGAGTTTGGTTTCGCGAAAGTCACGGAAGACCGACCGGAGTCGTAGGTGATGGGGTTGTTAGCGGTGTTGTTTGTGCGCGCTGGTTGCGCTGAACGAAGGAAAGACAGCATGGCGAATGGGCTGTTTTTTGCAGCCTTCCTTTGCGTCAATGCTGGTAGTCTTGGCGTGATTTATGAAGCAAAGTTGGAATCAACTGCAATTTTGGGCTTCGGATCTGTTGGAGATCTGATTTGGGACTCTTGGTGGCATGAGGTTGTTTGTCGGGAAAAGCACTAGTTGCGGCCCGACAGCTGAAACCTAACACAGTATATCCGCTGGGCGTCAGATGCGAAGCTTTGAGGGGCATTGAATGAATGATGCTAATTGGACGAGACTCTGGTCAATAGCTCGTCAGTTAGCCTTGGATTAGCCGCTTAGCTGAATGTCATTCGAGATGGGCAACTTACTGTTAATGCAAGAATCCAACGCTAAGTCAAGTCTCACATCTCTAGTACTCATCCGGCATGGTGGGATAACGCTCTCAAGCGACAGATACCCTGTACCCGACATCATATCGACAGACATAAGTGCATTTCGAGTCTTGTCTTTATATCATACTTTCCCAGTTTATTCATAGTCCACCTTGTTCCGATTACTTTTATACATTCAATCATGGCATCTTTGTTGTGGTCCTCAATTCCTTGGGTAGACTCTGGATCTTCCTGGTACAAACATCGTATACCATACGTCACACACGCAACTTACCTTAACACGCTGGATATCTGGACACCAAAAACAGCTGAACAACCATCAATCCCAACCAATGATTACATACCTAAAACTAAAGGTCCCTGGGTAGTTTATATCCATGGAGGTGCTTGGCGCGACCCTCTTGTCGACTCATCGTCCTTCGAAGCCACCGCGCTGGCGCTGCTTAAGCACCAGGATACTCGAATTGCTGGGATCGCCACTATCAACTACCCACTGTCAAGCCACCCGAATCACCCCACAAATCCCTCCCCGCCCAAAGACTCCTCGGAGGCAATTGATGTCGCCCGAACCGCAAAACATCCTGATCATATTATCTCGGTACTCTCGGCTCTTGCATTTCTCCAAGAGGAACTCGGTGTTGCCCATGACTATGTTCTATCTGGACATAGCTGTGGCGCGACATTGACCTTTCAGACCGTGATGCACGCAGATCGATGGGCGACCGCTGGAGGTTCTGTGCCGAAGATACAGAAACCCTCCGTCATTGCACTATTGAACGGTCTCTATGATCTGGCTGCTTTCATCGATAATCCGCCGGACTCCCACAAAGCTCTTCAGCCTCTTTATGTCGGATTTACAAAAAACGCCTTCGGAGACAATGCGGAAGTATGGAAAGATGCTTGCCCGACAGTTGTCTCCGACTGGACGACAGAGTGGCCCGAGGGAAAAGCTGTCTTCATTGCGCAAAGCAAGAACGATACCCTGGTACCATACTCTCAAACAGAGCTTATGAGAGCTCACTTGAACAGGACCTCGAAACTAGAAATTATCGAGATGCCGGCCAGTGGTGATCACAATGACTTGTGGAAGCAGGCAGATGAGATTGTGGAGATCATGAAACAGGCAATTGGTCATGGAACCAGAGTGTAGAAACGCTATTCATAGTAGCATCGCTGGAAGAAACACTTATAGTGAAACTTGTTTGTCCCTATGGATGAAGAAACATTGTTTACGACTGTTAGACATATTCTCAATTACAGAAGAGGTTTTATCGAAGACAATGGAAAGCTTACGTGTGGGTCAACAGCGCCTGTTTCCTAGCTGTCATTGGCCAAGACAAGTCCCGACAGAGCCTTATCTAAACGCTATCGGCATCTGCCGATCTTCTGAACTGTCAGTCCAAACCTTGGACATGCGTTACATAGAAGGATCGTTCTCCACAGAGGGCACGATTCAGCTTGACTCGGCTCTCCACTTGGTTCTTCAGTCTTTGACTTCGATTGGGGCACAACCCACGAGAATAGTGATCTTTAGTCACGGTAATTGTTATCCGACTTCGCCACAAGCAACCTAAGCCTCGTTTTGGTTCAGCTTGTTCCTTTGAGTCCGACATAGGAGCAGATCATCACCTGTGCCATGTTCTACACCCTGATATATAGCATCCTTCGGCTCTTGGCAAAGACATTACATTATTTGTGACATCACGAAATCTTTTAGCTCAACGTCTCAAGTTACGTATATAAGTGTATGGTTCTTGCGATACTCTTCTTTTCACAACCCTCTCAATTCAATTTGTTCTTTCTTCGCTCTCAAAACACACATCTATCCCTCAATGATGAAGTTCCCAATCGCGAACCTGTTTACTTTCCTTGCTGTCGCCTCCAAGGTATCAGCTTGGTATGGTCAGTATACCCTCTCTCATACTAATTCTATCGTCTCTGACCTGCTCAGTCCAATTCCTCAACGAGGACAACAAATGTGAAGTCGGAGGGCAGACAGAGTACCAGCTCCTTACAGGCGACAAGTTTGACTGCTATAACTTTGGTGCCAGTTACAATGGCATTGAATGCGATCACTTCAGGGAAGGTGGTTTTGAGAAATTATGGGAATGCAAGGGCACGTTCATCGCCAAGTCAGCTAAGCCCAAGCATGACACGGGCTCTGTCTGCAAGTTCTATGCCGCCGTTGACTGCCAGGGTGTTGGTATCTCTGGGGAGGGCGGCTCGTGCGTTCCTGTAAGCCAGTTAATTGGAGATGGGACCTCTGTTCCTCAACGTATTGCGTCCTTCAGATGTGTAAGTTGATTGCCACACTTGAGTGGACGCTTTTGCTAACATTGTGGGTCTTAGGAAAACACCGAGGAACCAGCTTAGGAAACAGATTGGCACCAGTCGAGACCTACAACAGGTGGAGCTGAAAGAATCTTGTCTTGCAAATAAGAGCGTTGTTTGACAGGAGTAGTGCTTATAGTCAATAGAGTTCTTTTCGTGCAATATGCCTATATAGTTCTTATTTGTACAATGTGTTTAAAGTACATCGTTCGACTTAAATGGCCATGCGAAACTTGAATAAATCTCCGTTAAGAATTTCTTCCTTCTTCTTCACCAATTCCTCCATGTCCCATTGAACATTAACAAATCTTCCAGACAACCACTCCCTTCGGTCAGAACAAAGCCAGACTATAGTGTCGGCGGGCAGCTCCGGCGAGTCAGTCAGATGAGGGTGCAATTCTTCAGGCAGGTTCATTGCCAGCTCAGTCTTGACTCCACCCGGATGGATCGAGATGGAGATCACACCCTGTTGACGGTATTCAATGTCGATGAACTCGCTGATGCGGCAGAGAGCCATCTTGCTGGCCTGGTACGCTGATGCTCCAGGAGTCACCATCTGGCTCCCACCACTGCTGACGTTGATGACCGTCTTGACGGTTGAGTTGAGAACCAAGGGGATGAAGTAGCGTGAAGAGAGGTAAGTTCCTTTGACAGTGACCTCCCAAGTCCACCACCAGTCCTTGGGGTTAGACTCGATGATGGGCTTCCATTCCTCAAGGTTTCCGGCGTTGTTGATCAAGATGTCGAGACTACCGCCGAGGACGTTTTTGGCTGTTTCCGCAGCAGCTTTGACTGACTCTTCAGATGTGATATCCAACTTGATACTGTAGACCAGAGGCTCGGGTCTGTTGGCAGCTTTGGCAGCTTCTTTGACTGCCACTTCAACGTTTGACATGTCGGAACGGGCAGCGAGCAAAATCTTGGAGCATCCTGCCATGGCAAATCGAACTGCGGCCGCCTTTCCGATTCCCTTCGATGCGCCTGTAACCAAGACCGATTTTCCCGTAAGGTCGCCTTTAGTTGGGTCGATGTAAGGATACGTATCTTGACGGTTTGAAACGTAAGTAACACATTTGAGCCAGTTTCTTCCGTCAAACACTGGATCGTCTGCTAAGTTTGCCATTGTGAAGGGTCGTTTCTTGAGCCGTAATAATACTTTTAAGGATGAGGCTATTGTTAGAAATTATTATCCTCTTATCGAGTATATAGCCGAGTTCTTATACATCTTCTTTTTCCTTTCTTTTTTTTTCTACAGGTGGGTGAAGCGGTAAGGCCTTACTTACGTTGATCAATGTATCTGAGGCGACATAACCACAGTTCAACCAATTAATCTCATTCGAATGGAGTAGCTGAGATGGGGCTCCATCTGTGCACACACGCTATCCCTATAGTGGAGAGATCTCGCCTTATGTTATTGATGGAGATACGGATAGATCCAATTGTACGGTGACTATCGTGCTAGTAGCCTTTACGACTGCTATGAAGTCTGACTGGGTTTGTAATGGGTCAATGTGTTATTTGAGTCAGTGGACTGATGGTTGAGCTGAGAGTTCTTGCGATAGAAAATGTAGATCCCCACACGAGACCTGGTAAATATCATGTACATTAAGGTAAATGTGGAGAAATATGCTCTACTTCGAAATTGCAACTAAACTAAGCTGAATCTTCAGAGCGTGTAAAAGACCGAGCACTCTTAAGATGGTCAAAAGTCTTCATATGCACCAGGTGCGTCTCATCATCATTTCTATCAAACTCCACCTCAACAATGGTGTCGCACGTAATCCCGGTGGACTGAGTCCTTGAACGTCCTCCCTTGACAGCGTTCGCACTTGCGCTTGCACTTGGGCCTCTCTCCAGAGGGTATGTCTTGGTACGAGGTCTGTTGGGATCGTCTCGGCTACTATCCTGGCCACTCTTATTGCTACCATAGTTGATGTAGCGCTTGGATTGGCCTGAGAGTCGCATGAGAAGGATGCGCATTGTCGGCATGCACGCACACCATATGCCGACGTTGACCTCAACGGTGGACCACTTTGACATAGCAAGATAGTCCCAAGTTAGGTTGTTGCTGTGGCTGACTCCCGCGACAATGCAGGCGTATAGTCGCCAGATACTCGTGAAGGTGACACTATACGCGCATTAGAGACGTTCCAATTTCAAATAAACGAACAGGGATTTTGCACTTACAAGGAACCAACACTAAACATCATTGCAACTCCAATCTTCTTGTTTAAATCCAGATTCAATTTATTCAATTGCGACAGGGGTACGCCGAGGATCAAGAAGTCGGAGGCAATATTGACGGCACCATTGGACCAGGCGACGCCATTGACGCTAGCACACCATCCTGTGTGGTTGCCATCCCACTTGTTCCAGAAGTGACTGATGGGCTGGCATTGGAAGATGGCAACAAGAGCGAATACTGTCCCGTTGACGCAAATGAAAGCGACAGTGGCCCACAGAAGCTTACGTACACCCCTCGTTGGGAAGATACGAAGGTAAAAGAACAGCAAGCTGAGTTTCATCGTTGTCTGCAGTATAAAGTACGTGAAGACAATAACGTAGAACCAAAAGCCGAAGTTCGTTATCTGCTCAGGAGTAAGGGTCCAAATGTCGGTCCCTATGCCGGAGGGGGCCGAGGCAAAAGCGTTAATGCAGATGCAGAAGGCTGCGATGAGCATTGTTATCATTATAAAGACGTCATCTAGACCCATGCTGACTCTATAGAAGATCTTGGTCGCGAATCGTAGAATAACGCATACGCCTGAAATGATTCCCATTATAGTATTGGTGCGGACAAAGTCGGGTCGAACGTCTCGAATAGGGGCGCCGCATAATGTCATGGTAGCGTTCTTTGTTGCTGCAAATGTGTAAGAAGATGTATGTATAGGGACAGGGGGATGATGTACTCAAAGCTTCTTTAACAGTACAATCCATCAAAACGCATTTCTCGACTTGTTTCTGGAGAGGCCCGTTTTCGCACGTGCATTGGACATCGTCGAGATCACAGGTTGAGCCCAAGACATTTGTCACGAGACATTTCGACTAAACAAAGTCAGCAACTTCCATGGGAGAGCCAAGCCGATTTGGTACATACCGCACACTTGGGCAAAGAGCCGAGAATCGCAGAGGTTGTGTTGTCAAGAGCAGCAAAGGCCAATGGCGAAGCCATTAGGCAGGCAATGATACCATGAAATAGCTTCATCTCGATACAAATTGTACTACGACGGGTTTCAAAGAAGCAAGAAAGAGCAGTGAGACATGCTGGGGTACTATGCAGGTAAATATAAGCATCTACGAGTAGCTTCAACGCCACCAAGTGGACATTGATGGATTGGTCGGATTAAAAGTTCTAAAGCAACTAGAAGAATGAAGTGCAAACACTTAAACAAATTCTTACTAGACCACACCTTCGTGAGACGACTAGCAAAATGACGGAGGGGGGAATCCACAAGGTAGAGCCAGCTTACTCGCGTTAGCTTGTGTCCCTTTACACGTGCGCTGATGGGTCATTGTAGTGCAACCTGGGTCATTAAGAGATGAAAGCTATTGTGGACAACAGGGACCGGTTCATGAATAGTAAAGAGAACGGTGTCAAAGCTTCAGTGGCGCCACAAGACTAGCCTGTCCACAGGACCAACAGCCTTAAACCGGCAGATGGATCTTTATGTTGTTCTCAATCACGTAGGAGAAGGTCAATGAACGCGGTTACTAAACAGGCAATTCCCAAGAAAATGCCCAACTTCTTTTCTGGACATACATGTATTCGAGGTATCTGATATGTCTTGTTACAGACACCGATCACGACTGGATAACAAAGTGTTTCTACAGCGCGGTCGATCTGTTGGGATCCCACGTGGAACCAGTTTTTTTTTTTTTTTTCTACGTAGAATTAGTCATGCTAGACCATTTCTCTCAGCCCACGGACTCGGGCCGGTGCTGCGGATCGCCTTTTAGTTTATGGTTCATAGAGCCTAAAAGGTACAGCAGATCATGGGCTCCACATCTCATCCGGTTCATCACCTTCCGAAGATTTGCATAACTCGTTGGTTCATCGAAAGGGACCGAGCGTAAAGAATCCAGCAACAACTTCGGATGTACGGAAGTAGTTCAATCCAATATCAGCTTCAGCAGCCTTCAGTACAATTCCCAGGCAATACACGGGAGTTATGGATCCACATCCCTCCTCTCACTACACTCAAGTCTAGATCTGCTGACACCTGAATCCAACACGCGTATCCAACGGTCTGAGGCCTACGGTAGGGCTGGTAAGTGCCTTTTATTTCCCAGGGCTTTTGAGTTGAGTGGGATCGATAAGCATTGCTAGGCGGACTAATCACTGCCGGTAATATACTAGTGAAAGACACTTGTTTACTTTGGGAAACTGTTTCATGGTGGCTTCCTCCTAACCACCTACCCACATATCCACCTATAAGGGCCCTTCCACTCCAATCGTATCTTCAGAAGGTGGGTCGATAGGTAGGGACCAGGCATTCATCAACTTCTTGTATGGAGGCACCGGAATTGTAATAGGAGGACGGGAGGGGAATTGTGCTTTGTACAGCAGCGTTTTGTCGGCGTACGCGTGACTTACTGTATTACCAATAGGTAGAGCTGAGTGGATGCGGGCAACTTCAACTGAGACGAGCCTGCGCTTCGACCTGTCCTGAAGGGGCTAGAGGGGTCAACCTTAGATCGTACCTTGAGAAGTACTAGAGGGGGAATTCCCACTATGCAAGTTAGTCAACCCTTCGTCTGAATTGATTGTTAATCCTTCGCAGGGTGTTGCCACTTGTCTACTTCTAGCTGCCTTTGTGCCACCTGACTCTTACGGCTGTTCGTTCTCAAAGCCAAGCCGGTATTGGCCTGCAAAGATCCGGCAGTGGAAAAATAGCGTTGAGCCCCTGATTTTAACTAGCGTTGATCTGCAGAGCTAGAACGTTTTAATCTGGTTTCGCACTGACCCTTCCCTTCTCGATAACGAGAGCTCATTAGAGCATCCTTTCTTACCCAATCAGCCAATGAAAAGAGTTATGTCTGTCTTAGCATGGGAACAACTTCCCGCGGGTACGTGGAAATAATTTTTAACATGCGTATCCACCTAAACCGAGGTCATGACCTCGGTTACTCACTTATCTTGATCCAGAGTCGTATGTGCATGATGTCTCCACTCTAGCACCTCTTTAAAAAGCGTATGGCTACCAGGCGATTAAAGAAATACAGATCATGATTTAAGGACAATCTACTATTCACAGTATAGCAAGAAGCATCGCTGTCCCTACAGCCGCAGTCATATACCAGCCTGGTGTAAAGCTGCTCATCGCTGCATTATTCTCCGCCTGTGCAGTCTCATTGGCGATGATAAATGTAGGTTGGTAGTTCTTGACCTCGGTATTGTTAGACTTTCCATCCCAACAGTACTTGTCAAAGCAAGCGCTGCACTCCTTGGGCACAGTCTCATTAGCCTTCCACCAACTTCTGCTCATGATAGCACATGCCACACAAGTCGGCCACTGCTCATCAAGCGTGCCATTTCCCTGGGTGGCTCCATTCAAGGCATTGAGGATGATACTGTCACGCTCGGGGATGCTGTAGGAGAGGTCGAAAGTCGAGACGTTACTCATGAACGTGTATGGTGCGTTGGGGATGTAGAAGATAAGTGGAGGAGGTAGTTCGCCATCTGAAAGCGTAAAGTTATTCGCGTCACAGCCGAAGAGTGTCGGGCGCTGGTTCAGCTTCTCGTTGATGAAAGTCTCGGCTGAAGGAACCGAAGGGAACTTCGTTCCGTTTCCAATACTGGAACCAACACGATCATATGTAGCGCGTAGAGCAGTACCGTTGGGCCAGTTATTCTCGGTGTCTGCTGAGGAGTCGATGGCAAAGATGACATCGACCTCACGAGAAGGTTGAATCAACGGGTGGAGGGGAATGTTCTGCAGATCTTCTCCTCCGTCGACCAAAGTCAATTGGGTTACGTCGGCGTTGTAGCTCTTGCCGGTTGGATCCCACTTGTAAAACGGGTTGGGAGTGTAGTCAGCGATATCCTCGTCGCTCTTATCCAGGGCGACCAGGACACCCTGGATGGCTTTCACAACAATGGACGGAATGTCGTTTTCTTCACCGATTTTGGTAATGTTGTTAAGTAGGAACTGGTTGAACAGTGAAGAGGAAGTGCCCATAACGAAGCCAAACTGATCGAAGCCACGCACGCACTCCCCAGTCTTGTTGATGGTTCCATTAGTGAAGTTTGAGGCAAGGTATTCTATAGGAGCAAACCCATAAGTTGTAGGATCCCATGTGCCGAACTCGAAGGGATTGAACTCGTATACCGTTGCATTGAGTGAAACGATACGTTGACCAGGAGCACGACCATCGGCGACGAGAATGGGGAACGGGGTGTCTGCATTCTTGAAGTTGGACGTATCGGCAATAGATGAGAAGGTGTATGAAGGACCGCCTTCGGCGGCATCGATGAGCTGATACGATAGAGCACGACCCCACCAATCGGTAAGAGTAGTATTCCACCCTTTATCCTTTTCGTCAACAGCGTCTTTGATATCGTCCCAGTATTTGGCCGTGTTCAAGATGCTGAAGCCGGACTTTTCTGGACCCTTGAAAATTGAACGGTCGAAAGCCCAAATATCTGAGCTCTTGTCGCCTTTTTGTAGTTCGGGGACTGTTGTGAAGTTGTTTGCAAAAATAGATCCTACAAGCCAACCACCTCCAGACAGGCCAGCTAGGTAAGTGGAAGACTGAAGAAGACCGCTGATGGGACCAGATTTGTTGTTGCGGGAGTCAGCGGCTGAGATGAAACCTGCGCCGTTCATAAGAGCACGATAACCACCGCCAGAAGCCGCAATCGCAATATTCGGTAACGCTGTGGCGTTGTTTTTATTCTTGTCAATCCATTTCTCAGCGTCAAAACCTGAGATGTTCACCCGTGAAAATAAGTCCTTTAGCGGGTCTATCGTGTTGTTTCTTCGACGGCGAACCCAGGATTCTTCCTCATCCGAAAGGCCATCGGCAAGACGAACTTTGGGACGCGTTGAGGGACAGTCAACCACCTTCGGAGCATAGTCGCCGCTGGGTGAGTCCGGTAGAGCCCGGATACTGAGGGATTTGTCGATATCGGGTACAGGAGCCAAGCCCGTACTATCCGAGACAGCAATAGCTGTGCTACTGAGCCAGAGCGTGAAAGCGAGAGGGCCAAGCATATTGACTGTTAACGATTGAAGCTGAGTATGCTATGTCACAATCAACAGTTAAAACTGGATGAGAACGACTGCTCATTAAGTATGTGCAAAAGGCTACACAGCCTCTCCCTAAAGGTCAAGAGGCGCGGTAGGATACGACGAAGCGGGCGACAAGATAAGTCAGCGGCACATTCCCCGATTATTATTTATGCAGGCGGCCTCAACACATGTTAAACTCCCCATAAACACTCAACGTGAGTGGCCGACGTGACGCGTCTAGACGTGCTAGCTCAGGTCAGATCTGATCCAGCTGAGGGCTACTAAAATAAATCTGTGCTAACTCGTCTATTTTACAGTGAGTGTTTTTGGCACCTTATTGTCTTACCTCGGAACGATCGGCAGACTAAGCCCCATCAGCATTCGCCAATGACGTCGATAAACTTTGATGTCATGGAAACACGGATACGCTGGAACGAGTAAAAATGAACAGAAATCAGTGGAACACAATCCGAGAGCCGAATCCGTTGTTTGCTTGCTCTAATCGGGCGTCAAAGCTACAAAGAAGGCAGGGTAAACGGTTTTTTGTAACGTAACAGTTCTGTAAATAGCAAACAGGACGGGAGTTACCTTGCGGTGAAACCAGACGGTTAGAGTTTGCGGCTGAACGAGTGGTTGCAGGGTCTTCGGGCACGGGTCGGTGCCCGTGGAGCAGATTGCCAATGGCTTTTGATGTCCATCATTGGCTAGTGCGTATTAATTGGCACAGCAGTGGCATGGTTCAGCAGCCAGATGAGTGGATTTGCTGGTTAAATGGTCGTCTTCTGGCTCTTGAACTCGTGTGATTACTTACTTTCCTATCGATAATACGCGTATAAAGAAGTTCTCTACATTTAATTACCTATTCTAATATCTTAGAAGGAACAGCAAAAGGATGTTTCCCTGTAAAAGGTGGCGAGTCGAGGGGTCTGCAAAGAATTGACCACAAAATCGATTGCTACCAATTACTTTGCAGATAAGCAGAATAAATTCTCAACAAAAAAAGTTCTTTGGAATCAGTGCTTCGTTATCTTCAACGTACAGTAACCACTACTTCATAAATATCTTACTTAAACCACTGAATTAATTCCCAGTAAATATTTATGTTATACTACACTAGATACTGGATTGTATCAGCTTCAACTCATGCTGGTGTACCCTACCCTGCAAGCAGCTGCAGACTGGTAGGCTGAATCCTTGAAAGCTAAGTTTTAGTCGCGACGGTCATCGCGTCTCACGCCCAGGCCCCCGGCACGTACCCACGTACCCACGTACACCTACCAATCAAAATATTGTTAGCCAGACTTTCCATTCAATTTGGAAAATGCCCGATACTCCGCACAGTACAAACTCGTAGACTCACTGAAAATCTTTGTGCCAAGGCAGCAGAGGCCGAAGTCAATGCTCGTGTTCTTCGCATCGGTCAGATTGTGGCTGAAACAGCTCATGGCATTGAGAATGCTCAGGACGGTGTACCCATAGTGGTGCAGACAGCGGTGACGATTGGTACTCTGCCCGAGCTCATGGAAACACCATCTTGGTTGCCTGTGGATACTGTGGCTGAGGCTGTCGTCGACATAGCTCTTCCAGATTGTGGTAGTACCTTGTCGACCGCCACAAACCCCAAGTCTTTTCACTGGACTATAATATAAGGCTACCTTCTTGCTAAAAAATTGCAAGGGTTAATTAATTAGCAGTCTTATATGCTATTTTCCACTTTCTTAAACCAGATCAGATCGTTGACCAGTGGCTCCAGGTCCATGCGCATCTTGACTACCCTGCCATTCTCAAATACAAACTTGGTCACGAGAACTTCATCTCCAGCTGCATAGTAGTCGCGCACAAGTGCATTATACATCGTCTGATCGCGCTGGCGTTCAAGTGTGGCAGTGAAACCCAATGATCGATCAGTCGCGTCGATGAACCGCTTGTTTTCCTTGATCTCAACCCTCATATTGTGATACCCAGGACTCCAGTAGTCGCCTGTGTACGCGGTCAGAGGTGCGTCTTGTTGTTGGGCAGCTTTGTGAGCATTTTGATGCACGTCATCTATTTTTGTTTCAACCTTAGCTCTCGTATTGTTCTCGGCCTTCTCGCTCGGGTGGCTTTCCGTTCCATTCATCGGTTGAATGCCGGGATGAGTCTGTTTATGCTCCTTGTTCATATCGCGTCTTTTATTGGGTATTTGCCGCTCCAATTGCTGGTCGCCCATAGCTTCATTAATAAACCCCCGAAATAGCTGAGCAGCCATAGAGTTCGTCCCTAAGGAATTGCCCAAGACCACAGCTCCAAACTTCAAATCCGGGACAAAGATGAAACGGCTGCCAAACCCTGCGATGTCGCCGCCATGCCCAAAGACAGCGTGTCCCTGAAGCAAGTAATACTCCATCCCGGAAGTGTAAAAGAGACGAGAGATATTCGCTTTCCTCTGACGGTGATTGGGGTCTCGCTCTGATCGTGATTGAGTAAGGCCTTGGTATACATTGTCGTTGATTAGACCTTCCTGGTTTATCAAAGCCTTGATGAATTTGATGAAATCATTCGCACTCGAGATGATTGAGCCTGATCCTTGGCCTTCTGGTGAGTTCTCAGCTTCGATCTCACGATACGAAGATGCCTTCTTATCCCAAATATGTCCTTTCGCAAGGCGATCAGCATGACCCTTTTCTCTGGCACCACCTGGCTGGAGACTGCTTGAGTTCATGTCAAGAGGATCAAAGATGCGTTGCTGCAAGAAATCGCCAAAACTTTGCCCTGCCTTGACTTCTATGAGATGCGTCAGCACTGTGTACATCATGTTGCAGTAGATATATCTCGACCGTGGAGGCGCAGCATGAGCCAGGTTTCGCAGGTTCCTTGTGATGGACCGGGCATCATCGGGCTGAGCAGCGCGAACATCCATATAGGAATCATCATGACTGTGCTCTCATCAGTATTGCAAATACCATATGAAGTTTTGCTTATTACCCAGCCATACCTGTTCGATGACCGAGAAGGTCATCCAACGTAACGCATCTTGTGTATGAATCATCGGGCAGGACAAAGTCATCTTGTAGCAACTCGGACATGATCGAGTCATATTGCAGTTCGGGAAAGTTTTCATCGTCAACCAACAAGGCGATGGCAGCAGCAGTCAGCGACTTGGAAGAGGATGCGATGTCGAAAAGGGTATCTGCCGTGCACGGCACTTCGTCTTTGATTGAAGCTAATCCATAGGCAGTGGACCGTACATAATCTCGGTTGACGACTGCGATTGAGAGGCCGGGAACCCTATTTTGTCTCATAAGATCATTTACATAGCGATTAAAATTGGGGGAGTCAAAAGGATCCATGTTAAGTTGTTAACTGTTATATCACTAGCGCCCGGCGGGGAAGACTAGTGGTACTACGCTAGACGAATAACCTTGCTTAGTCAGTTCACTCGTTTAAAGTACTTCTGGAGCTCAGGAGCAGTCGGGAGCTTCTCAGTTCAGTTCCGAGTCCTACATACCTCCCCCACTGAATAATCGTATGGAGGAACTGGTGTATCGACCCTGGTACCCGGGTAACAGTTTCACTGCCAGACACCTCCGAGACCCGAGGCAGCTTCTATAATGACAGCGCTGAGGTTTTGTTTTCGGAGCTTGTGTAGAAGATAGTAGCCCGAAAAGCCGCCTCCAATGATTGCGACATCGACTTTGCGATAAGGGGGCTCGGTAGTACCATGGCCGTTGACAGCGTGGTTGGGGTTGGGACTCTGTCGGCAATGTCACAGGCAAAGCCTGAACTCACAGTTGCAAAGGCATAGCGAGCGGTTGGAGAACATACCAACTGAAGTGCGAGATCAAGTGATAGGGATAGATTTCTTTGCAATTTGGCTTCCAGGACAGGTTCATTAGTGATTTACAGCCATTCAATACTACTACTTCGTTTATTGCACTGTCATGTTACTTAGCGTCCTTTGATAGCCAGGGCGGGTTCACCAAACCGTATTGGGATAAAAACATAAGCACTCTTCCGCAATTATGGTGCGTTGAGAATAGGTAGAGATCTAAGCAAACTCGCTCATGCTCAAGATCCAATTTATCCGTTTTATGGGCAAATGGATGCATCACGAATGTTCATTGCATGATGCGTACACACGTCTTGAAGCTGTCTATGCTATCGTACCGCTGGTGGAACGGCTCTGCTCCGCACAATGTACTGCACGAATTCTAGAGCACCATTATGCAAGTTGTAAAGTAAGCCTATCAATATTATTAATGCACTGCATTGTATTACGACGCACAAATGTATTTATGCAACTGTGATCGTTCTGGCCACGCAACCCTAGCACTCTACAAGTCTCCCAAAAATGCATGCATCATGGCAACATTCTTCCATCCAAAAGCAGTGGTATGCTTATGTAGCCTCTTTAAAGAGACTAAGTATTGGTGCGTTTGGAGACGCTGCCGAAGACATGAAGTAGACTCAGGTAAGATAGTGATCAAAGACAGTTATGTCGCTTGTCGCTTCGATCTTTGACTTGAAGTCCTCCATGACAAGATTGACGTTTAGACTTGGGTCATGCTTCTGTCCATGCCAAACTGTCAGGATCGTTCTGAAACATTCTGCTAGAAAGGGCGGGTTGTGCTTGTCGCGTGCGCACGACGCGGCGAAGTCTTCGACAAAGTTGAAGGCTGCTCTCAATTGATCTGTCGCTGTATCATCATCATCATCATCTGCGTGAGGAAGAGAGAATATTGTTAAGCTGCGTTCAAGTTGGCATCCGTCGCAACTCTGACCCGACGCCCTAAAATCACACGTACAAGCCGAATTGCTCTGTCAGATACCTCTGAAGCTTCCCACTATTACCCAAACTCGAAAACTCTACAAACTTACGCATTTTGCCAATAATGCGGGCCAGTGTGATAAAAGTATCCTGCGCCGCTATTATCTCGTCATACATGAGTATGAGCAACGTCGCAGCAGCAAACAGCTGATCCGATAACGAAGCCGACAGAGGGTGCACACACTGCGGGCGCTAGTTATGAGACCCCTGATGGCCGAGAACTTGTAGTGCTCGGCCCTTGCGGCGAATTTTGGATTGCCGTAATATGCGAGGCGATGGTATGCAGCTGCGGCGACGGCATCGAAGATCAGTAGAGATGGCATTGCCAGGGGTAGGAGATGCATCTTGCATTCGTTATCGGCTGGGAGGACTGGACACATCCACTCTGAAGCATTCTATTCAAGGAGATCTGGTGCGGCTGAACGGTGATTATGCCCGTACTTCGTACAGCTGAGAGAAAACTGGAATGCTAAAGCTTACTGCCTCACCTGTTTCTAGGACGCAAATAGAGATTCCCTGCTTCAGAAGGTAGGAGACATCAAACGTTTGCGATTGTCAGCCAGCCACATACGGGTCTCGAACGCTAAATCTCACAGCCGTCAAGTTGCCCGTCCCACATATGCTATGCATATCACGCCTTGATCAGATTCGCGGGCCAGTAAGATACAGCTCCGCCTGAGACAGACTCGAGTAGCCAATAGATGCCGTTCGTCTGCACCCTCCTTCACTGATATTGATCTCATCACATACCTGATTTTCGTACATCTTTCTATGAGATCCTCAGCCCCGCACGTCTAGGCCCGGGCCTTTCGCCGCTTCTGGCCTGGCCCACCTTTGAGGCTGACCCGTCGTTGTGCTAGAATCATCAAGCTGAAAAAAGAGAGGAGTTGTCAATAAAAAATGGTAGAATGGGCCATGAATATAAATATTGTCTTCCGTACACACCAGCTGGACTGAAGAGCCAAAGGACTACTTGCATTTGTTCTATAGCATATAACCTAACCATGTCGACAGCCACACAAACTCCCCCTCCGTCCGAAAGGACACTGCAAGAGAAGATCAAGCACCTCGGTGATCTCGTCAGAGATCCCAAATCGGACTTGGGCTATGATGAACTGCCGCATCTTCCTGAGCTCATTGACGATTGGTACAATACCGATGTTGATGTCACCAAGGAAGAGTTCCATCAAAGAATGTTACGAGTCTTTAAAGATTCCAAGCATGAGCAGGTATACAATGGCGTTATGAACCAATTGCCTAGTGAAACGCGAAAGGTTCTTGAGGCTTTCATCGAAGGCGATAAGACTGCCGATCAAGCTGGAAAAGCTCTCAAGGAGGTTGCGCCTTTGGAGCTTGGAGTGTCGGGTATCAGCTCTCATGTTCAGACCTTCTCTATGATGGCACAGCAGGTAACTCCTCCTACCAAAACCAAGGTCCGTATTCTTCTTCGTGAGTGTGCGCTCTATATCTGAATTTTATAGGGCAAGGAAACCAAGGACTTGACCTTCCAGAATTGGGGCCGCACTGTCAAGAATACTCCTACGGTCACGTATTACCCGGAAACCGTCGCTGAGATCATCGAGATTGTTCGTGATGCTGTTGCGAAGAACAAGGGCATTCGTGTTGCCGGTTTCCGTAAGCTTCTGGTTCTACAAAGCGCCCCTCTCAACTGACCTTTTCCAGGACACTCGTGGGCGCCCGTTTTCGGGAGGAGTAACAAGGCTGGCCAGTCTACCAATGGCGATGTGTTGATCTCTACGTTGACTGAGATCAACGCAAGCAGGCTGCCCAATCTCACATCAGTTCCGACCAACCTCTTTCAGCCCAAGAACACGGAACTCAACGCGATCAACGTAATCACTGACCCCAAGTTTGTAGGAGCTTCGGCTCTGAAGAATGGCAGGAAGTATGTCCAGGTCGGAACGGCGACAACGAATGAAAAGTTCCGACGGTGGTGCATCGATACGGGAAATGTCACTTTGCCTATGAATATTATCGAGGTCGAGATAACATTTGGCGGTAGCAATGCTACAATTTGGTGAGTTCTGAAGAGAAGGTTTTCGTCCTTGTAAGTAACCTTCTTAGTCACGGCGCGGGCATCAACAACCCAACGTTGAGCGACCTCGTCCGACGAATCGACTACATCGACGTCAACGGCCATGAACGCTTCGTCAACATGTCCGACCCCACACTTCTCAAAGCCGCAAGTGGCTGTTTTGGTCTTCTCGGCGTCGTCACCTACATCACCTTTGAATGCGACGCCATGTGCACCGCCGTCATGCGTCCTGTCAAACTAGACGTTATCGATGCTATTCCCCCACCGCCCGAGATGAAGGACTCGGATATCCCTGCTGCCCTTCGCCAAAAGCGCACGGAGGCTCAAAAAGACGACGCAGTACGTGAGTTTGAGCGTCGTGCAAATGAGGACTTTTATGCAGAGTGGTTTTGGTTTCCTTACTCGCAGCAGGTCTGGGTTAATACCTGGAAGACGGACACAGACACCAAGAACGTGATTAACTACCCCAGTAATGCAAAGACTTTGTATCAGGTTGCCAGCACGGCGATCATGAATATGGCGCAAGAGATTGGCAAACATATCTATGCCTTGCAGGTTGCGCCTCAGACGCAGACCTCGCTCCTTTGTATGTTTGGATTATCTATTTTGCAAGTGAAAACGCTAATACAAGATAACAGCTTGGCTCGCAGTGAAGAACTTTGACGATGTCAAAGGAACCGATAAATCCATTAGAACGCTGCTGCCTAATGCTCTTCATTTTCAACGCGGCGTACAGAACATTCGGGTCCGGAATCTGGAAGTCGAGATGGCCGTAAGTCTTTGATCTTTAGCGTCGATACAATAACTAATACGGCTATCAGCTTGACTCAAAGAAGGACAAGCCAACTGAGAGAGACTACATCAACGTGAGACGTGCTTGGTGGGACGTCATCAAGACATGCTACGCCAACGCCAAAACATCCCCTATGCGAATGCCAATGGAGATGCGAATAATGGGTTCCAGCGAAGTCACCCTCGCACCACAGCGAGGCAACAAGCTCGGAACATGCGCCATTGGTATCCTAACACTCGAGGCTGTATCCGATATCTGGGTACCCTATGCGCAACAGGTCCTCGACAAGTGGACGAGCTACAAGACGAATGATGGCAGACCCGTGGTGGTGAAGCCTCATTGGGCGAAGGAATGGTATATGTACAAGGTTGGTGATAAGCCTTGGATGGAGAAGCTAGTCAAGGAGGATTATAAGGAGGAAATCGCCGAGTTTCAGACGCTTATGGCTGCTATTGGGAAGAAGCATGGTTGGACGCTTGGGGACATTAAGAGGACGTTTTCGAATGATGTTCTTGATAATACCTTCTTGGGCGGCGTTGCTACCTCAAAGCCACAGCAGGTTGCGAGGTCGGAGAAGATTGTTCAGATTCAGGTGAATCAAGTTCCTGTGGACACCGTCTCGGATATATCTATTTAAGTAGAAGCCTTTAGTTACTGAACTCGATGCCACATTAATCTTGCATATTAGAGACGACCACCTGTGAGCCCGACAGGTCCTCCTGCCAAGTACATCGTCGCCTGGACTTGACACCAGCGCTCTACCTGTTGCCAGGATTGACGTAGACTTCTTCAACTTAATCATCAATTGCCGTCCTGATCACCAGCCGCTCAAAGATCTTCGACGCTACGCATAGAGCAGCCGCCAAACTTCTCATGTCTCCCATGCGTGACGCCACAGTGTTTGGCCCAATGCTACGACATGAACATGCCAATATCGGGCGATAACTTGCTACCAAGTATGTATTCAAGCTCATCGATCTAGAGGACTAAGCTATTCCCCACGCACAGGGCCATCACACGACTGGGTACTATCTCCACATTGAAGCTACTACTTCGATCATCGCTTTGATGCGCGGCGGTGAACCGATGGCGTTCGGCGTTAGCGAAGTGTTCCCACAAGCCATGCTCATTCGTGCTTTTAGCGTTGGAGACGTGAAGATGCATCATGTCTAGAGACAGACGAGTGTGATCTTCGTGGACTCTGTGGTCAATAGTGGCAAGACCATCAATGAGTTCGTCAAGTGCGTTGTCAATCTTGAACCCAACATTAACATTATAGTAGTGGCTGGCGTAGTATAGACTGAGGAGATCGCTAAGGGTCGTCTATTTGCCAAGGTGATAAGACGATATGGAGCTGGATTGGTTCTGCTTTGAGTTTCGGAGAACAAGTTCACTAGGATAGAGACAATAAACACTAGGAATCGGCCTTTCAACACAACTTATTTAGCTTAGGCTTCTATAGCACTATAACGCTGAGATTAATATAGATTAGAAATAGGTAGTTGTTTTTAGTAATAAATATTACAGGAGCTTAAAGAGTATTTAACATTATCTAATTAATAAGCAAAGTAGTATATATACCTCTATAACCTATTACTAATCTCTAGTTAAAAAACCTAAACCTTATTGCTACAGTTTATACAATAATCTAGAATAACCTTACAAGAGTTCAATAATTTAATATATATACATATCTAAATGTTATTATTGCAGTTAGCACTCTTACATCTATATCCAAAGTTAGTAAATAATCTATACTTAACTAATAGGAGATAAGAATTTACACTTCTTTGATAAGCTTACTGCTTATACTAATACTATAGTTATCACAGCTAAACTTGGCAATATAAGTAGCCTATCCCATCGATATTGCCATCAAAAGACCCTTCTTGGACCGGCTGTAGCGTGTAGTGTACTCAGTGTAGATAGTATCGTCCTTGAATTCACCGATAGCGCGGTCACATGCGTCGCCGAGGCCGGACTTGGGGAGACCATCGCTTGTACCACACTGACCGGAACCATCGTTGTTGAAGTGAGTCTGTGTAGGGACCGGTGTAGCGACGGTCTCCACCTCGCCGATACCGTTGGAGAAGGTAGCAGTTACATCCTTGTATACCTGTCCATAAGCGAGGGTGTCAGCTGTCCAGGCGACGACGGTTCCATCAATTAAATATCACTACTGTAATAACCTACCTAATTTAGCTTAACTAAGCTTAAGATTGGTAACTAGAGTTTACCTAAACGAACGTAGACAAATGAACAAACAACCTCCTCATCTCTATGATCTTGAATGAACAGCTCCTTGGTCCTGGTAATCCAATCGTCCAACAGGTTCTTTTCCTCCTCTACACTGTAACGCCCTTGGTTACCAACTTTGAGAGCCTTCAGAAAGTAACCAGAGCAAACAGCCATCATCCAGTCAATAACGATATCGGCGTAATCTTGACTGGCATCTTTGTCCTGAGCCCGTTTCCTTCTCAAGTCATGAATGGCAGGATGAGTGACGTCGTCTGCGAAAAGATCATGAACTTTCCAAACGTCGCTCATCTCGTCCAGGGCCTTTCTCACGTCATCCAGGGTACGGTTGTAGGTAGGCACGCGAAAGGCTGCGGCTACTGAAACTGGGATGGTTCCCTGCTGGACCATCTGGATCATAGCGTTGCGGCACGCGTCGACAGGTCCACTGTAATTTTCGTAACCAGAAGAAGCTTGACCGACGAATGAGAGAACAAGAGAGCCGCCCGAGATGATCTCCTGGGCGCGAAGGTCCAAAAAGGTGCATAGATCAAGATGAGCTTGTATTTGAAGCTGCTGATCATCCTCCGATTGGACGCCAGTAGGAGGGGGAACGTGATCAAGATGGTGAAGAGCGGCGAGCGAAAAGCCAAGATGTGCAGATTGAGGAGGAATGACTTTCTGGTAGAAGTTTCGAGGTATCATGTTCAGGAAGAGTGAATGAGGGAATTCCGTTTTGTCCAACGAATCGGCCCACGATATGATCGTGGTAGACAGAGTACCAAAGTCGTTCTCTGGACGATCACTGAACAGTAGCTCCACTTGGCGTGAAGGAGTTGCTTCGAGGATGATTTGGATAGGTTGTAACCTGAAGGCTCATCAATATGCAGACATTGATTTGTTTCCAGTTACTTACGAGTTATTGCCGTGGGCAGATCCATACTCGATAATGGCTGTGCGATTGAATCCCCGCTCCACCATAGTCTTTGCAGCTTGCTGGAAGAGAGGCAGGGCATGAAGCATCGCTTCGTGCTGCAAAGCAGCGTGGGAGCTGTAAGCCCCTTGCCCTTGCATGGGTACGTTGTTTTGAATGGCCTTGTCTGACATGCTTAGTAAGAGAGGAAAACTGACTGTAAAGTGAGTGAGTTGGGAAGTTCAAGTCTGGGTGGGAGCCCAAGTTTATATACTTGCCGCTGCCTTGAACACTACGAAGGATTTAATGGATCCAGTTAGATTGGGAATTCTATTAATTCATTGGACGAATTAAAACTCCCACACGGCCTGTTGGATACACGTTCTTTATCAGTTTCATGCTGTAAAGGAACCATTCATCAGAACATATCTGTGGTCGTTAAACTAAGGTAATTTGCTGTTTTCTTTTTACACAAGATCATATCACCTCTCGTTAACATGCTCAATGCACTAACCATACAGAAAGTCTCAAGACTCTCAGCTATCCCAGCACGAGTGCCGTTTGTAGCCTGTTAAACGTCTAGGCAAACCTCTTCTTCACTTTAACCTCATACGAGTTCGACTGTAACTGCTGCGCAATACGGAACACAGTCGTTTCGTCCTGCCCCGGCACATACTCAAAAGTAAACTTGCGCAGAAGTGTTGTGAGAGAAATGTGCATCTCCTGGAATGCAAAATGCTTGCCGACACATATCCGGCTGCCCGCAGAGAATGGCCAATACGGTACAGCCGAGGTCTGATTCTGCGCGTAGATGTCAAGCCAGCGCTCAGGAATGTACTTGTGGGGATCCTTCCAGTTATCGGAGTCGAGGTGTGCCTCTTGAGTATTGGGGAAAACGGTAGTGCCCTTCGGGATGCGGTATCCAAGCACGGTTTCCTGCTTAGATGCCTCGCGGGGACTTCCCGTGGCCTGACCAGGGATGAGACGCATGGTTTCATCGATGCAAGCTTGGAGATATGTCATTCCTGCTTGGGAATAGGCGCATTCCGTTTCACGGTTGGGCTCGCTGGGAGGGTACCATTTGTCAACTTCTTCAACCAGCTTCTTCATAACATCGGGATGCTTAAGAAGCTGCATGATGGTGAAGAGTTCGGCATTAGCGGTTGTCTCGCTACCAGCTGCCAAAAGAATGACGCTCTCATCCTGTACGTCCGATGTGCGGAACTCAGAACCAGGAGAATCGTCACTGACATCAACGAGATGCTGTAGTAGGTCTTGGTGTTTGACATCCGCAGACTCTTTGCGACGCTTATCAACAATGTTGAATGTAAATTCTTCGATATAAGGATCTCGTTTCGGAAGGAAAGGGATGTACTTGATCCACGAGATGAGCTGCATCACAGCTGAGATCTTCATGCCCGCCTTGAGTCGAGAAGGAAGAGGGTGACTTCCATTTTCAACAACGTGAAAGCTTCCACCAAAAGTAGTAGCACCGATAGTGTCAATGGCCAACCCGTGGATGAAGTGCTGAAGGTTGATGACAGTGGTGTTGGAAGAGTTCTCACAAAGCTTGTCAAGATGGGCAACACCAGCGTCGACGCATGACTTCATGAGCGGTTCAAGGCTACGAATATAGCGGATACCAAACATTGAAGACAGCATACGCTTACGTCTTGAGTAAGCCTTCTTTTCAGTGAAAGCGAGGAGTGTCGGACGTTTTGGGTCTTGTCTGAAGTTGCCATATATGGTTTCAGACTTTACCCAGTCCTCATTCTGGATGATTCGTTTGATCTCGTTGGCGTCACCAACTGAAATCATGTTGGGCGCAAGCACAACAATAGGGCCATACTTCTGGTGAAGAGCACGGGCAAATCGATGGCTATGAGCTGTCAGAATTTCGATCATGATTTGTGCATTGCTCTGAACCCTTACTTCTTTCCCTTGAATGTGGCAATCTCCAAAGGCCATGGGCTTAGCTTGTTGATGAGGGGACCAGGGATACGGCTGACAGGTGAAAAAATATTTTGCAGAAGCTGGAAGACGTTAGTGAGTTACAAACACAAGGGGTCTGTGTTAGTATCTTACCTCTAATACTCTAGGCACTACAATGAACAAAACAACGAATGCGGCAAAGCCTTGCGTTATAGTCAAGTTACTCACGCCCTCGGAGACATTGGGCGGGATTGAAGGAGTCATTCGACCAAGGTATTCTTGTAGTGGTTTGGACCACATAATGGAATGGGCCTTGTAGTGTGAAAGCCGCTCTGGCCCAGGAAAGATAGCATCGCGCAAAAGCAGTAGGGAGAATGTACGCTCTATACGTGGCATATAAGCCGCTACTCATAGTCCCTCCGTACCACTAACCGAATCCTCTCAGTAGGGCATGTCCTTATCGGGACAACGAGTTTGATCAGACCATACCATCAACCTAGCCGGCAGCCCCCGAAACAAACGATTTGGGCACTGCCATTTGCAGACGTCAGCTGATGGGCGCATTTCGTAACTTATTTCGGTCGTATGACAAACAAAACCCTCCGGTCGAGTGAGGAACCAAAAAAAGGTACAGAGTAAACAAGTGGGACGCAATAACACTGAATATCACACGGGGTTGCAGTGGGATCTTGTTCTCCATTTTTATGCTGATCCTTCAGCCACACATAGACCAGTCTGATGTGAGGAATTAGCTCGCTTAGATGCGAGATGTAACGGGGGCGTGTACATTGTGGTTTTACCCGTAAATGGACATTCGTATGTTTCCTTGAAACACTGTGGGTGAAGAAAGACGGGATGAGATGCACTAAAAGTTCTCCATAAAAAGGATCGTGAATCATGCGGGTAAATGGAGGGGAGTGACATTTCATGTTAGGAACAGGCGTAGCTCTATCTCTACTTGTACAGGTACGTGGACTTTGTTTGGCAGAACGATACTAAGCCCTGCAGTCCATACTCAACGCCCAAACCACTCTGCTTATGCCCCCCAAACGGTACATGAGGATCAGGACGGGGCGGTCCGTTAACGTAGACGTTGCCAGCCTCGAGAGAAGACGCCACGCGCCTGGCGGCCGATACATCCTTGCTCCACACACTAGCAGCAAGACCGCTGTTGCTACTATTGGCCATTGCTACGGCTTCATCGATGGATGAGAATCTGATGCACGAGACAATGGGGCCTGATGAGATCATGTCAACGATTTTGTCATTCTTTGGTAAGATCATCCAGTGTGATTCTTGGAATGGGCTCATCGATGGATGGCGGGTCTGACGTACCAAAGTTTTCTTGCTGAGCGATATCAGCATGTGGTGATGGGTCCTTGACGATGGTCGGCTGGATAAAGAATCCTTCTTCCGGTTCCGTCCGAGCCGGCGATAGCAGTTCACAGCCAGCTTGTCTTGCATCAGCGAGTGCCTGTTTGAGCTTCTCATATTGCACCTGATTTTGAATTGGCCCGACACCTGAGACAAGGTCCTTGGCTGCCCCCGCTGTAGCCTTCTCAAGCTGAGCCACTGCCTCGTCGAAAATATCTTGATGAATGTACAGACGACGTGTGGCGGCGCAGACCTGTCCAGCATTGAACCATAGACTTCCAGAAATTTGAGGAATGACGGCCTTGAGGTCAACGTCGGGAAGAACAATAGAAGCATTGTTACCAGCGCTTTACAAGTCAGCGGTGAATACAGCGTATCTGATGTATACTCACGTCTCAAGAGTAATTCGCTTCATGGTGTCTGCTCCATCTTTCAGAATCTGTTTTCCTGTAGCCGTAGATCCAGTGAAAGAAATCTTGCGAATATCAGGGTTCTTGACTAACACAGGACCCAGTTCGTTGTCTCCATGGAGGACTTGTAGAATTGCCGGAGGAAACAGTTGCTGGGCGAGCTCTACGAACTTAAGAGATGAGTATGGAGTGAACGGCCTTTGTCAAATCAGCCATGGGCACATAATCAAAAGATGTGAGCTGAGAGTGTTGGCTTACGAGGGTTTGAGGATAACGCAGTTTCCCGTGGCTAGAGCTGGCGCAATTTTCCCGATTGCTAGACATTGGTAAATTAAATATCCTGTGTTGTTGCAGTGAGTTGAGTATTTACCAAGCATCAATGGAACTGTCACGAGGTAGCAGCGTCAGCAAGTATCTACACGATCTTATTCCGGAGATTGACTTACAATTCCATGGGCAAATAGCTGCAACTACCCCAAGAGGCTCATGACTAATGACAACCGTCTTCTCATTGTCTTCAATCTCTTCTTTAGGAAGCTCGTATTTAGCTTGTTCAGTCAGAAAGATTAATTGTCTCAGCCAGGGTGGCATGGGTACAAACATGGATATCGCAGCCATTGTGCAGCAAAATACACTTCGATTGCTGCTTTTTCGACCTGTACAGCATTAGTACCAAGGCAATTCAAAGGAAAAGTTATTGCTTACTGATCTTCCGCACTCTGTAGCAAGTAATTGACAAAAGTTGCTGGCATGAGAAAGGAAGACGTCGGCAAATCGTTCCAAAAGGTCTGTTCGCTGCTTGTAAGACGTTTGAGACCACGCAGGAAATGCTTCTTTTGCAGCGCGCACAGCATCCTCAACGTCGTTTGCTGTAGCCACGGGAGCAGGCCAGAGAGAAGATTGATTGAGAGGGCTTGTACCCGACGTAGTAGTATCGGAACCACGAGGGTTGCCGGCGATAATATTATAGAAAGTAGTAAAGTCCATTGCAAGCGATGTGTGATTCCAGAATTGGATTGAGTCGAGAGAAAGATCACAACGACTGAAACGAATTGGAAGGTGAAGTGTTTTATAGCAGAAATTGGGGTGCTGTGCTGATCAAATTATAGCGACAAAGTGCCCTGAGGTTACAGTGGGGTAGGGGGACCAAGCCTGAGCTAGCACTAGGTCCACTGGAAGTTACTCGCTAACAGAGGTGTCAGCGGTCGGCAGTGTCTCAGCTGTCACAACCGCGAAACACATTTTCGGTGCATTGATAGAACTCCACACAAATCAAGATTAAATTATTTTTACATAGAGATAGTTGAAGCTTTGCCCAGAGATCTGTGGGTTTCCACAATTAGGTTCTTGCGACACCTTCTTCACTCGACTTGATCTGACTAGACTCCTTTTTCTCCTCCTGCAAACCGAACTCCGTGTTCAGCTCATCTCGCAATCTCAGTGAACGAACAAAGAAGCAAAGTAAAAAGCCCAACAAACAGAAAGCGATGGATGTCTGCCATACAACCTTTAGCCCATTCAAGTATACCTGAACCACTTCATCTTTAAGTCTTGGACTAGAATCAAGTGTCCTCAAAAAGTATTGAGTTGCATGTTCATATGCGCCACCATTTACAAGAAGACTCCTGATTCCGTCATCTGAGATGTCGCGTGCTGCATGATTGACGTGGTTGTTGAATACAGCAGCTGGAATTGCAACGCCCCAGATAGAGCCAAAATTCCGGATAAAGGTCCATGCGCCAGTCGCTGTGGCCACGTCCGAGTCAGGAAGACTGGCCAAAATTGGAGGCAAGGTACTGGTGAAGACAAACCCAGTGCCAAATCCAAAGAGGATCTGGAATCCAACCCATCGTCCAGTGGAAGAGTTCTCATCAAGAAGAGTAAACAGGCCGCACGCGATCGACATGAGGATGAACCCAGAGAAATGCCATATGCGGTACTTGCCCGTCTTGGTGATGGTAATGCCAGCAGCGACACCTCCAGGGGCACTGGTGCAGGCAATAGGGAACAACATGACGGCCGAGCGGGTAGGGCTGGCTTCCTTGACGGCCTGAAAAAAGACTGGGAGGAAATAACAAATCCAGTACAGCAGCAAGCTATGGATGAAGCTGATGACAAGCAGTGTGGATGATGTCCGATTACCAAATAGTTTTAGGGGCATGGTCGGTTCTTTCAGCCAGGGAGCTCCCTGGTACGCGAAGAATGCGAGGAGAGTAACAAGGCCTATGACAAGAGGAACGATGGTTTCCCAGTCTGACCAAGCATTTTCAGAACCGCCCCAACTCAAAGCGAGGACAATGGACGTGACGGATCCAATCAAGAGGATACTTCCTCCCCAGTCGATCCTGCTCATCTGCTCCTCGAAGGTACCGGATGGCGGCCGAGTCAGTTTGAGAAACAAACCCAATGCAACAAGGGCAACTCCAGCGATAGGCAAGTTGATGTAGAAGATCCATCTCCAGGAAATGTTTTGGGCAAAAGCACCACCCATGACAGGAGCGACGACTGCGGCGATGGCCCATACTCCGCCAATGATACCAGCGTACATGCCTCTTTCTCTGATAGAGACCATATCACACACAACAATTTCCGACATGGTGAGAACGCCTCCACCACCAATACCTTGGACAGCGCGACCACCGACCATCATAGCAGTGTTGTGAGCACCGCCACATAGGCCGCTGCCGAGTGTGAAGACACAAACAGCGATGAGAGTAAGGCTACGGCGGCCATAGATGTTGGCAGCTTGAGCGAAGATGGGGATAGTGGCGGTTGAGGCCAAGAGATAGGAGTCAATGATCCATACGTAAAGAGATTCAGAACCCAAGTCAGCCGCGATAGTGGGTAAAGCGGTGGAAATGATGGATGTGTCGAGAGCAGCAAGGAATGTAGTCAAAGCAATGGCGACGAAGATGAGCCAAAAGCGAGCACCTTTTTTGTTAGGTGCAGGGCCCGGTGGCGATGGTGATGGTGATTTCTCTGGCGTTGGGCTCTCTACCACGGGCGAAGAATGATCCATGGCAGCCGTATTTTCTGGATATGCAGGTAACGAGAAATGACACAGCGTTACCTTGAGAAACAAGAAGTTAATCTTCTACTATATATCAAGTTGAACCGCCCAGTGGTAAATGAAGTGGTAAATGAAGTTAATTCTGTAATTGGGTGAGTGGGTGATGTAGTCTCCTCCGTTATTATCCTGGAGACATGTTTACAACAAGACAAGAGCATAGCCGCTGATCTTTGCCGATGCTGACTTGAGCTTTCTCTAACACAAACCGAGCCACAGTTAAAATGGCACGATTTTCTGACAATACATCGGACGGTTCCACACAGGCATCTCTTTTGGTTAAAAAAAGAATTATTGTAATTGGAAACGCCGAAGGGCAGTCGGAAGCTTTTAGAGAAAACGGACAAACCCCTGCAAGTATTGGCCATCAGCCCTCTGGTCAGAGATACTACCAGTACTACGCTGCAGGTGAATCCTTCGGAAAATTCTTATCTAGAATCCTCCGACATCATGCCATGCTAAGCCATCCGCACTTGAATATCCACACCGATCTTACGTGACACGAATTACCGAAAGCGGCTTCTCGTAATCTCATCAGTCCCACAACTTCTCTCGCCAGCAAGCTTTAAAACAAGACCTGCAATGTGACCCGAATCCTTTCAGAAAGCTCTAGAATGCCAAAATGACGCCACAAGATTGCACTCTCTCTGTACCATGCTATCCCAGCAAGGTGCATAGTCGGTCTACTTTCACTTCTGGTGCCATAACTGTGAAATTGGAAATACTTTCAGGCTCAACTCTTTAACCGCACGTAAGTTCATTCCTTCAAACCTGTCGCACCATGTTCTGGGAAATATTGCGATACATCAATTTTTAATTTTTTTTTTTGGCATCTCTTGTATAAACGTTTTATCCTGCCTCGATCTCTCGTATGAGCGAGCAAATCCTTTTTACTTGCCGCGGTCGGTAATAGCGATAAGTGATGTGATGAGACGATTTTCAATAGGTACTCGTCGATATTCTTGTTGATAGAGTAAAGCCAATCACAGAGGCATCGGTAGGTGTAAGTCGTAACGTCACGTACGAGATCAGTTCTACACGATTTCTCACTTGCTCGTTCACGGTGGTACAGCCCGTGTATATCCGGGATGGGGATGCTTGGGAGCATGACGCTGCGCTTCAGACTTGTGCCAAGACTGCAGATATCATCCGCTTTCTTGAGAATATTCCCTAACGATACTCCAGAAGTAGGGTAGATACTGAAAATTGTAGGTTTTATTGTTTCTTAGATACTTACATCGGCATTCCGCGTGAACATATCTTGCAACTAAAACCAACTCCCTCACGGTATGGTAGGCTCACCTTACAACCGAAATTGAAAGTCAACATTGTTAGTATCGGATTTATGGTGCTAGTAATTTGTAAAGACATTGTGCTTATATATTGAGAGCTTGAGCAGAGACGCCTTGACCTGGAATAGAGAATTAGTTATAGTTTCGATCGCCTACGGACATCGTCTTGGACAAGGTTGGCTAGATGTCTAGGTCATCGCGAAGAAGATATTTCAGGCAAGCAAATTTGCATTATATAAACACTGGCACAAATAGCCTCGGTATGTATGCTGAATCGCTCCATTCTATCTATCTAAAGTAGCTAAACAAATACACTGCATGGCTCAAATCTCGATCGCAGTAACAGTGGCAATCGAAGGCTTTTTCTTCCAGAGATTCGGCACCTTCTTCCTGTTTGACCCTCTGTATACCATCGAGATGACATCCGCAATCTGTTGAATAACATCAGGGCTTGTTGGCATATGATGACCACCATTGAACTTGATCACTCTCCTAACACTTTGTTTCGTGCAGTGACTCATTAGCATCTCGCTCTCCTCAAGATAGGGATCTGAAAGTCCCTGGATATGCACAGTGGGTATCTTTATCTCTGGAGTCTCCGGTACGAAAGGAGGAAATGTGCCACAGAAGAAAACACCAAACAGGTTGTCGTGGGTGAAGGGTTGTCTCTGTTGCTCGAGCAGAATACTAGCCGTTGCACGTGCACCTTGCGAAAAGCCCAGGATGCCGGCGAAAGGGCCATGTTGCATCATGAAGCTCTTGATGTATGCAACGGCACTGTCTTCCTCTAGCCGCTTCTCCTCAGTAGATAGTGTCTTGTCGTCGCTGACCCAGCAGGAGTATGGACCACAATTCTCAAAGTAAGGGAGAACACCTGGGCCTGGGGCACTGTCTAGGGGAGCTTCAAGGTAGACAAGCTGGAAACGGTTGTTTAAAGCATATTCTAACTTGGCAAATTGGGCACGCATGATACGAGACGATGCGCCACCGCCGTGCAGACAGAGCAGCCTCGGGTAGTGTGACATTTTGGGGTATGATGGATGAAGAGTGATGAAACGTTTGGTAATGCAAAGGGTGTTGATCGGACTTGATGCAAAGCAACTTGGAGAATGATTTAAGTCTGGCAGTGAAAAGGTCTGGCAGTGAAAGGCGGGTATTTGACTTAGACTTTACTTGCATACCACAGTCAGCCACGCTTGGTAATTTATTACTAGGCCCAGTTAGACTACTGTCTAAGCCAGGCTTTACTGCAAACAAGGCCACCGAACTAACATCCTACTATTGAGGAATTCCTGACTTACTTCATCGTCATCGGACCAAGCCGCGGGCAACTGTCTGAAACGCAACACCTTTCGGCCAGGACGTGTGGCTTCGAGTCGTTCGAAGGATCAAATATGGTTCGAAAAATATGCCCGGCTCTTTTGTCATGGCGTCCGGTTTCGCTCTTTTTGGATAAGGCGAAGCACAAGCATCCACCATATTCGATATGATACGTAGGCTGAGCCCCCCTGCAAGCGTCGCTCCACTCCTTGTCCTATGATAAGATCAAAAGCAAAATTATTGACGGGGCGTAAGCAGCAATGCCCTACAAGGAAGGATGATATCGTTCGATCGATATTTCCCGCTCATTTCTCAGCGGACTAGCACTCTCTTGTGGTAGAAAGAAAAAATGTCCGAGAGACTCCTTTCACGTTGGAGACTCCCACCTGCCTGTCGGTAAGAAACGCAATAAAGTGTGCATGACCGCCCTGTTCATGCAATAGCGACGGATCATCAGACCTCACACTTGCCCCTCAATCTACTCTTTTCGGCTTGCTTGTCGTTCATCTTTTGCCCAAACAAGTCTGCAACTATGTTTGCCGATGCTACCATCTTGGTCGCGGTGCTCGGGGCTCTCGTCCCGGTTCATGCAGCAGCCTTGACATTGGAACACCGCTCCCTTAGCAGCAATAACTCGGTTGCAGTACCTGCCTATTGGGACCTCTACGGCTATCTCTTCAATGTCACCGTTGGCACACCTCCCCAGGAGCTTACGATGCTGAGCGACATGACATGGATGGCTCTCTTTGTGCGATCTGGGCGATGTCTCGGGGAGTTCAATCCTGATCTCTGCGCGGGGCAGGAACAACCATTCTTCAACGAGCGTGACTCGGAATCATTCAGCAACGCCTCTTTTGCGCAGACAACATGGCCTATCACAGCCTTTGCCCCTAACTTCACCGTGGACTACGGACGAGATGAGGTGTGCATTGGGCGTATCTGCAACAGTGATACACTCATGCAGGTCTCAAACTTTCCGTATCCCGCCAGTGTCGTTCCTGCAGTCCCGTTTGGTGGTATCTACGGCTTAGCCCCTCCACCATCGAAACGGACCGAAACATCAGAGCCTGCCAACTACCAGGCATGGCAGGACGGCAACATGGGACCCTTGGTTGGCTGGCATACGTGCGCCACGTTGGCGTCGACCTCGAGCTGCCAAGGTGGTGATGCTCAGCTCGTTTTTGGAGGTACAGATACAATCATGTACGATACAAAGAAGCTGCAGACGTACAGGATCCAAAACCCAGAATGGCTCAGCGACGCGTTTTACCCGGTTACGCCCCCTCGCAGTAACTACTGGAGCACTCCGCTAACAGGCATGTGGGTCGAATCTGATGGAAAAAAGTCCAAAAACTATGCTGTTCCTTTCAAGTCTATCAAGGGTGATAAAAAGACACCCCCACTAGCTGTTGTGGACGAAGGATCCGAAGGACTGGGCGCTCCACTTTCGCTCAACGGTTACATGTACCTTGTCAAGAAGACTGGCGCCAAGCCGGCCTCCGCCGCTGTCATCGCAAAGATTCTTAGTCAGGGATCTACGGGATACAATACCGATAAGCAGGACTGGTACACTGTATCCTGTAAGGATCTGGACAGATATCCTGATCTTGTTTATGAGCTGGATGGAGGGAAGAAGTACACGATTTCTCCCGATGATTACGTAACGCCTTTGGAAAACATGACCGGATCTGTCTGCTATCTCAATATCAACGTGTGGAAGTATGGTCGTACGGATACGGGAGATGCAAAGGTGGTTCTTCTGGGTAGAGCATTTCTCAAGAAGCAATATCTTGTGCTTGACTTTGAGCATCGTACTTTTGGCCTCGCACCTCTTCGTACAGGGTAGTCTTTTTTCTCTTATACTTCTTCAATAGTTTCCGTCTGTACATAGCTATTCGGTTTGATTCATCTGTCTTTTTGTTATAGATGATCTATTCATAGTTTTTTGTATGTATGTTTAATTTACAGGCTCAATGAGTTGCTCCATTGAACGCCAGCTAATTTAAAAGCTCGTTGTTCCAGATGGGAATCCATGATCGTTTCTCCCCCAATACCAAACACAAGAACAGCGTATCAAGCACCGGAGCGTCTCTGCTCAATCAGGTTAGGAACTCCAAAGATTTCCTTAACGTCAACGTTCTCGATCGTGCTCAAATACCAAGTCAAAACATTTGGGAACTGCTTCCTCATGGGCTCATCAATAACGTGCATGAACCCCCACAGCAGAGAAGAAGCCCCGGTCAAGTCGGCAAGTGTAACTACGTCCCTGACAAGTCGAGTGCCTAACTCCAATTGCTTCTCCAACACAGTCAGCGCGTGTTCCAATCGGACCAGTGCCTTGGCCTCAGTAGATTGATCAAAGGATGTCATTCCTACTCTCCACATGACGAGATCCAGTACGGCAGGGTAGATCTCATCAGCGAAGAAGGAGATCCACTGTTGGATCTTTGCTGATGTCATAGCGTCCTCTCCAAGGAGTTGACCAGCGCGAGGTCCACATTGGGAAACATATCTGGCGATCGCGTCTGACTCAGCAAGACAGAACCCGTCAGCTCCCTCAAAGGCTGGAACTTTGCCAGCGGGGAATTTGGCGAGAAACTCAGGGGACTTGTTAGTCACAAAGTGTTGATAAGGAGCAATCTCAATGTCGAGGTTGTTGAGTTTCGCTGCTGCCAGAATCTGTATATAGGGTAAGCTTGTGCGAAATACTAACGTGAGAGGACTGGAAAGGAAGATTACCTTGAAGACTCTGCCATTTGGCATGAAAGAATAGAGCGTTCCAAATGGTGCCATCGTCTCTAAGATTTGTCTTCTTGCTTGTTACTAGTGAATGTTCGAAAAGCTTGAGTAAATTACTTGAAGTTACTCAAGAGTGCTGCTTCAGCCCCGATATGTAAGCTTACAGGCTTGGCACTTCGAAAACCCTCCGACTTGGCTCCACCATCAGACGATCGACAGAGTTTGTTTTCAGCCCCACAATTTCATTACACCTTTGTCTTTATTCACCCTACCCATATTACTGTCCGTATCTATGTACATTTACACCCATTCACCATTACCCACAGGGCAGATCCTACAAACCAACACTCGTAGCTCCAATACCCATGTACCTGCATGACATGAAATTCAAATCCTTTCAAATCCTTTCAGATCCTTCAGAGAATTCAACCCGTCTGGCTCTATTCGGTGTTCCGTATCTGTTTCCATCCTGCGCCTGACGAAACATATTGCTCTTTGTCCGAAACTACCCTGAATATGGTTCCATAACAGCCGGGAAGTGGGCATTTCGCAATTGTTCCACTTATTCCTTGTTTTCGGATGCACCACAGATAGCAATCTCGAATACACGTGGTTACAGTTGATTATCAGAACTGGCGGCTAATTGAATCGTATGACAATTAAGGAACACAGAGTTTACTGAGTCGGCGAATCCACATAAACGAAGTTACCTACATGCTGAATTGCCTAATTTGCTAAGCGTAGGATTTCGTACAATTTCAGCCAGAGGAGACAGGTCCAAAACATACGATGTTCACAATATCGGATCTTACAAGTTCGAGCCAGCATGTCAATTTAGTGTCTGACCCCAATTTTCGACGACAGATATAGAAAGATTGCATAGAAATGTCCAAAATAAGTAATTCGTTACAAGAAGGTGCCGATCGCCTCTCATAAGGCGTCCCGCTTAATTCCAAAAGTACCGTCCAGCCACGAAAACATCTTCTGGTGAACCACAGCCAAAGCCCCAATCTTAGCCTGTAAGCCACCCAAGTCCACTCCCTTACCAATCCACAAGTGCTTATCGTTGGGTCTCAAGGACGTCAGCCCCTCAAATATGGGGTTTGAGTTTAGGTCGGGCGTGAAGTAAAAAGAATCCGCTGCGCCAGTGATCAAGGTGGGACACTTGATTTTGGAAAGGTAACCGCCCTTGAGCGAAATCTGCTGCATAACACGGAGAACATCTGCGGGGGTATCTACCCCAAAGACCCATTTTCCGTGACCAAACTCCCATGCGATCTGGAAGTTGACGGCTGTGAGGCGATCGACTACCCAGTTGAAGATGCTGTCACTCAGCCAACCGGACACCCATCCGTTGATGAACCAGGGGGGCATGCGGCTGCGCGTGATCTCAAACAGATCGTAGGGCCCATCGCAAGAGACGCATGCCTTGATTCGGGGATCGACGGCAGCGCGCAGTGACAGGTAGCCACCCAATGAGGCGCCAAAGATAGCGAGGCGATCAAGATCCAGATCGTAATCAGCGGCGACTTCATCTGTGACGAAGTCCAAGACTTGGCTGACCACCTTCTCCCAGTCTGGTCGAAGGCTCAGCTTTCCGACACGTAGAGGAAGACCCTGGCCAGGGCCGTCAAAGCTGAAGACAGCATAGCCTCGAGGAAGAGCCCCAGCAGCACCGTAAAAGTACAGTTCTTCCTGGGTAGAGTCGAAACCTCCGGTCTGAAGAACGAGTGGGATCTTGCCAGGTAGTCTGTGCTGGGGGGCAGGGACGTATAGTCTTCCAGGTAGTTTGATGTCTTTCTCGTAAGGAATATCGAAATTCTTGACAGTGGCATCTAGCAAGACCCATCCTTTGTCAAAAGCTTCAACACTGGCCTTTGACGAAGGCAGAATGCGTGGATCATTAGGAGTGCAGTGGAGGAGAAACTCGCTAGCACGCCAGTAGTTGGCTGAGCGGATATAAGCCCAGCATGCTCCTGTCCTGTCACCGACAGCAGCAGCTTCCTCAGCCAAAGCCTGTGCCTTCTCGGCTTGTTCTCTCCAGGCTTGGTACCAACTCTCTGGGTCACCATCTTTGATGTGGCTGGCGGTGGTGAGGCATTCTCCAACTTCAGCACCCTGGAACGGAACAGTACCAAGGAGACGCAGAAACTCGAAATTGAAAAAGTCCGAGGGGAAAACTTTGTGCATGGTGGGCAGTTTTCGGTAGCCAAAAACGATGAAAAAAATAGAGAAGGTAGATATTGGGGAAACGAGGGCGAGTGCAAAGTCCTCAAAAACACCATGAATACGTAGATGTAGTCGAAATCGACGACGAGCCGCACACACGAATGCACGCCTTCGCAATATTACACGGCAGAATAACATCCGATCGTAAAGCCGGCATGTCAGATCCTACGGTCACCGCCGCCAGCCGGTATGTGCCGTGTATAATACGATGTCTGCTTATGGTGTGAGTGTTTAGCGCCCCATCGAGCAGGTGCATGGAAAAAGAGGCAATTGAAGAGAAGCGAAGCAGAAGGAGAAGGTGGCCAGGGGGTGTTGCGAATCCTTCAGACGTGCAGGACTTCCACCCCTGTCTCACCTAAATATTCCACAAAAACACGAAACATAGACTACGTACTATCAGACTGGCTCATTGGTGGAAATCGGTGATGTTGCAATTAACATTTATACGATGAAGTCTGGAGTCGATTGCCAGAGAGTAGCCCTTCAGCATCTATCAGCATTACTCTATTCAACACCCAGCGGAAACTATCTTTAACATTTTCTGACCATCACTCTACCACAATGCCTAGTCAGTGTTCTTCTAAAGAGCCAATCGCCATTATTGGCACTTCCTGTCGCTTCCCCGGCGGCGCCAATACTCCCTCCAAACTTTGGGATCTTCTAATTGAGAAGAGAGACGTTCAATCGCCCATTCCACCTGAGCGCTTCAACGTTGATGCTTTTTACAGCAGCAATGGGGACAAGAATGGATGTACCGACGTAAAGAAGGCGTATCTATTATCCGAGGACATTCGCTTATTCGATGCCTCGTTCTTCAAGATCAACCCTCGTGAGGCTGAGGCCATGGACCCTCAGCAGAGACTTTTGCTTGAGGCTGTATACGAGGCCGCAGAGACAGCTGGGTTACCCATGGAGGATCTGAAAGGATCCGACACTGCCGTCTACGTTGGGTGCATGACTGGGGATTATCATGAGATGCTCATGCGTGATCCTCAGGATATGCCTAAGTACATGGCTACAGGTACAGCTCGCAGCATTCTCTCCAACCGCATTTCTTATCTCTTTGACTGGAAGGGTCCATCGATGACTATCGATACGGCCTGTTCTTCCAGTCTTGTCGCGGTCTATGATGCAGTCACTGCCCTCCGCAACGGCGTTTCTGGCATCGCCTGTGCAGGAGGTGTCAATCTTATTCTTGGTCCTGAAATGATGATTTCAGAGTCCAAACTACACATGTTGTCCCCTACGGGTCGAAGCAGGATGTGGGATGCGTCAGCCAATGGTTATGCACGAGGCGAAGGCGTAGCAGCCATTATGATGAAGACTCTGTCGCAGGCGTTGGCGGATGGCGATCATATTGAGGGGATCATCCGAGAAATCGGAGTCAACTCTGATGGACGTAAGCAATTTTGTACCGAGTATCGTTATAACACTCACATATTTGCAGGTACCAATGGGATTACACTTCCCAGCCCTGATGCCCAAAAGGCACTAATTCAGCAAACCTACCGGAATGCTGGTCTCGACGTCTTCAAGGACCGTTGCCAGTTTTTCGAAGCTCATGGAACTGGCACTCCTGCAGGCGACCCCCTTGAAGCTCGTGCGATCCACGAAGCTTTCTTCGGCAACGGTGTTATTGTTGATGAGCCCATGTATGTCGGCTCTGTCAAGACGGCTATTGGTCACCTTGAAGGATGTGCTGGTCTCGCTGGAATGATCAAGGCTCTTGAGGCTGTCAAGAGAGGCATCATTCCACCAAACCAGCTCTTTGAGAATTTGAACCCAGCCATCAAACCTTACGCTTGCAACCTAAAGCTTCCTGTTGAATCTCATCCTTGGCCTAAGCTGGCTGTTGGATCCGCCCGACGCGCGAGCGTTAATTCGTTTGGATTCGGTGGTACCAATGTTCACGCCATTATTGAGCATTTCGACAATTCATCTACACAGACCTCTGCCAACGAGGTTATCTCTACACCCCTCCTCCTCTCAGCGAACAGCGACCTTTCACTACGCGCCCAGACCTCCCAACTTGCTGATGTTCTTGGGAATGCCGAGAGCCAACTAGTTGAGAGTATCTTGTACACCTTGGCCCACAGACGCTCGCAGCTCCCTCTCAGGACCTTTTTCTCTGGCCACGATCTACCAAGTCTCAAGAAGAAACTGAGGAGTGCTACCGCCGAGGATGCCGTTCTGCCTACTTCCAAGCAGGATGCTCTTCTGGGCCCGACCCCACGCGTCCTTGGTGTCTTTACTGGCCAAGGTGCTCAGTGGCCTACTATGGGAAGGGAGCTCCTGAAGTCTTCACCTTTCGCTCGAAGATTAATAGCCTCACTGGAAGATTCTCTCGCGAGGCTACCCGAGCCTCCTGCTTGGACGCTTACCGAGCAGATCATGGCCGACAAAGACACGTCTCGTCTGAGCGAAGCCGCCATCTCACAACCCCTTTGCACTGCTGTACAGCTCATGGTCGTTGAACTACTTCGCAAAGCTGGGATCAAGTTCGACTGTGTCATCGGCCACTCGTCTGGTGAGATCAGTGCTGCTTATGCTGCAGGTTTTCTTTCTCTTCAGGACGCTATCAGAGTGGCATACTTCCGTGGTGTTTGTGCCAAACTCGCTGGTGGAGCCAATGGAGCCCAAGGATCCATGATGGCTGTTGGTCTATCTTACGAAGAAGCATCTGTCTTCTGCGAGGAGAATTTCCCCGGGCTTGTTGATGTGGCTGCCAGTAACGCTCCCTCTAGCACCACGCTTTCTGGAGACAAGGCTAGTATTGAGGAAGCCAAGGCATTGTTGGATCAACAGGGCATATTCGCTCGTGTTCTTCGGGTCGACACTGCATACCACTCTCACCACATGCATCCTTGTGCTGAGCCATATCTTGATTTACTTCAAGCTGTCAACGTCAAGGCTCTGCCCAGCGATGAGTCTTGCGAGTGGTACTCCAGCGTCTTGGGCGAGCGCGTCGATGCATCTCTCCACGGTGAGGCGTTGGCTGGCGAATACTGGGTCGAGAACATGATCAACCCTGTTCTATTTTCCATGGCGTCAGAGCTCGCCTCTGGCGCTACGCTGCCTTGCCATGTGGCCGTCGAAGTTGGACCTCATCCTGCGCTCAAGGGTCCTTTCAACCAGACTTGGAAGCGTGCGACAGGATCTCAACTACCGTACCAGGCTACTCTATCCCGAAATGCTCATGATGTTGCTGCTTTGAGCGATACTCTCGGCTTCATTTGGTGTCACCTGGGTAAGGGGTCTGTTGACTTTACTTCTTATACTCAGGCCTTTTCCACATCGTTCAACACAACCTTGGCGACGGACCTTCCTCCTTATTCTTGGGACCATACACAGTCGTTCTGGAGAGAATCCAGAAAGTCTCTCAAGTATCGCCAGCGTGGCCATCCACCTCATCCTCTGCTAGGTGTGCGATCCGCCGAAGACCCAGGTGATAGCTTGCGATGGCTGAATCATCTACGACTTGAAGACGTTCCTTGGCTTGATGGTCACAAGGTAGAAGGCCAGGTTGTGTTGCCCGCTGCCGCCTACTTGGTCATGGCGATGGAGTCTGCTCGGGCTATTGACGAGACCAAGAGCGTCCAACTTCTCGAGTTGTCTGAGGTCCACATCATGAGCGCCATCCAATTGGGCCAAGACTCACAAGCCATTGAGACTGTCTTTAACCTCGAGGTTGGAGACCGCCAGCCAAGTCATGCGACCGCTACCTGGTCGTTGTCTACACCTCTGCGCGGCGGCAATTGGAAGTGCAACGCTAAGGGCAAGGTTCGTGTTGAGTTTGGTTCAATGGACGGGGCTTCTCTTCTACCATCGCGGACGAAGCCCATCGCTTCTCTGACTTCTGTGGATGTGGAGAGGTTCTACAGCTCTTTGACAAGTATTGGTCTTGAATACACTGGCGAGTTCAAGCACCTCGACAGTATTGAGCGAAAATTGAGTTTCGCCACCGCACGCACGCGACACATCACTTCAGACTTCGCAGCTATGATTCATCCCGCTCTTTTGGATGCCGCGTTCCAGTCCGTCTTTGCTGCCTATTGCTGGCCCGATGACGGAAGTCTTCAAGCACCCTTTGTCCCCACCTATTTCCGAAGTCTTCGTATTGTCAACACTAGCCAGCTGCGACACGACGATGAGTTGGTCGTTGACTCATTCTTGACCAACACGAGCGAGCGTGAGCTTACTGCGGATATGGATGTTTTCGATGCCACTAATAATGGGCCTGTGTTGCAGCTCGAGGGGCTGACCTGTACTTCGCTCCTCCGACCTGGACCCAGTAATGCCAAGGAGCTCTACACAAAGACAGAGTGGGAGGTCGACATCGCTAGTGCCATCGCAAGTTCAGAAGCCGGCGAGGAGGATACGACATCTGACCTGGAGCTTGTGGACCTGTGTGAGCGTCTCTCTTACTTCTACCTCCGAGAACTCAACAAGGAAGTCAGCCGCGATGAGGTTCCCAGTTTTGATTGGCACTACCAGCGCATCTTTGAGTGGATAGACAACCTCTTCCCTTCAATTCGGTCAGGCAACCATCCCACTATCAAGGAGACGTGGTCGTCCGACTCTAGAGAGTGGCTCATGCAGCAATGCGCCAAATTCCCCGGTCGTATCGATCTTCAGTTAATCCAAGCCGTGGGTGAGAATCTTCCTGCTGTCGTCCGCAAACAGACAACTATGTTAGAGCACATGGTCAAGGACGATATGCTTAACCGTATCTACAAGTATGGTCTTGGATTTGAGAGGGCCAACGTCTACCTTGGTCGCATCTCCAAGCAGCTTGCTCATCGGTATCCTCGCATGAACATCCTTGAGATTGGTGCTGGTACTGGAGGCGCCACTAAGGGTATTCTCGAATCACTTGGTACTACTTTTGACAGCTACACGTTCACTGATATCTCGACTGGCTTCTTCGAGGCAGCTGCTGAGACCTTCGAACCTTGGGCTTCAAAGATGATCTTCAAGCCTTTGAACATCGAGAACAACCCTACAGAGCAAGGCTTCCCACAGGCGCACTACGACTTCATTATTGCTTCGAATGTCCTTCACGCTACTAAGTCCCTTGAAGTCACCATGCAGAACACCCGCAAGCTTCTGAAGCCTGGCGGCCAGCTACTTTTGTTGGAGGTCACGAGTGATATCGTGCGGGTCAAGCTTATGATGTCTGGCCTCTCGGGTTGGTGGCTCGGAGGTGATGATGGACGTCGCTATGGGCCGACAATCCCGGTGTCTCAGTGGGATTCCTTATTGAAGCAGACCGGTTTCTCGGGAGTTGACAAGACTGTCAATGACTTTGTGGACAACAAGAAGTATATGACTTCGGTTATGTTGTCCCAGGCTGTCGATGACAGAATGCAGCTTTTGAGACAGCCTCTTGCTACGTCTGGAGACTGGCTCAAATCACACGCTATCACCATCGTTGGTGGCAAGCACAAGAATATGTCTACCGAGATTTTGAAGCTAGTCACGCAAATCAACGGAGGTCATGAAATTCCCATACACTACGTCGATAGCTTTGAGCAGCTGGCATCATCCGATATCCACGTTCGCTCGGCCTTGGTGCTGGAGGATCTTGACGAGCCAATTCTCAAGAATCTGACTGACGATAAGCTCCGAGGAGTGCAGCGACTCATCAACGAGTGTCGACAAGTACTTTGGGTCTCTAAGGGTTGTCAGCGAGACGAGCCCTTCGCTAACATGTCCGTGGGTATGTGTCGCAGTCTGGCTTCAGAGTACCCACACATTCATCTGCAGCATATCGATGTGGAAGGGGATATCACAGCACTCACCCCATCCCGCATTGCTGAAGCTCTGCTTCAGTTAGTGTATCGAGGATCTCTCAAGTCGGACGACATTGTCTGGTCTATTGAAGCTGAGTTGATCCTGAGGGAGGATCAGTGGTTCATCCCACGTGTGAAGTCTGATCAGGAACTTAACGATCAGCTCAACGCTAGTAAGATGACACTTCAAGCCAACAAGACTCTCATCAACGACACGGTAGAGATTCAACAGCGACGCAACCAGTTCGTAGTCGTCGAGCCAGTTGCTTCGCTTCACCTATTCAGGTCTTCATCACCAGTTGAAATTACTGTCACACACTCCCTTCTTTTCCCGTTTAAGCTCGGTCACAAGTCTTCTGGATATCTTTGCTATGGATACACGGCCACTGAGCCCAAAACTCGAGTCCTTGCTATCTCTAGATCCAACCGATCTAGAATCTCGGTCCCTCCGTTCTTTGCCTGGGATCTGTCTTCCAACGATGTCGACCCTGTTAACCTTTTGCGCAAGATTGCCTTTGCAATAACTGCGGAGAGGGTGTTAGGGGATACTGAGAGTGGCTCCACTGTCCTGATTCACGAGGCAGATGAGTTTATTGGTGCTGCTCTCCAGTGGAAAGCAGCCGAGCTTGGCCTCGAGATTGTGTTGACCACTTCCGATTTCACCAAGGCCAAGTCAGGGGAAATGACATTTGTGCATGCACTGGCCCCTGAGCGTGTGGTGAGCAAGGCCATTCCACAAGGTACCAGGTTGATCGTGGACCTTTCCGGAAGGGAAGACCCTACCTTTGGACGCCATACGTCGTCGCATGTTCGGGTCGTGCAGCTACAGGATATCATTGATACTCAGCCTCAAGGCATTGAAGATCCTATCATCCATGGTGTTCGGGATGCCATCGCCTCTTCACTCCACCTCGAAGGCGTTGGGCCTGTCACTGCGATTCCCAATGTGGTCAACAAGCCAGTCTCTATCAAGGATTACGCTACTGTTGTCGAGTTCTCTGCCAACGCAACCATTCCCGCAGTAATTCAGCCTCTTGAGGGCCACAACCTCTTCCGATCAGACAAGACCTATCTTCTGGTTGGTTTTACGGGAGGTCTTGGCAAAGCTCTTTGTCGATGGATGGTATCGTGCGGCGTTCGTCACATTGCTTTGACAACCAGAAACATCGATACTTTCGACAAGGTCTGGCTGAAAGAGCTGACTCTGCAGGGCGCCGAGGTCAAGCTCTTCCAGGCTGATGTCAATGAGAAGGACGCTCTGACCCAGGCTTATCAACAAATTATCGAGCAGATGCCTCCTGTTTGCGGTGCTGCTAACGCTGCTCTGCTTCTGTCTGATCGCACCTTTAGTGAGCTCACGGTCCGGGACTTCCTCAAGGTCTTTGGTCCCAAAGTCACGGCCACTCAAAACCTTCATGACCTACTCAAGGAGCAGAAGCTTGACTTCTTCATCATGTTTTCTTCCCTGGCGAGTGTCGTCGGCAACCGTGGTCAGGCCAACTATGCTGCATCAAACTTGTTTATGAGTGCCATCGCCGCGCAGCGTCGTGCTCAAGGTCTTGCTGCCTCTGTGATGCATATTGGCATGGTTCTTGGTGTTGGCTACGTTTCTTCAACTGGCGCATACGAGGCCATTTTAAGAAGCTCCAATTACATGGCCATTTCTGAGACTGACCTTTTCAATATGTTCCTCCAGGCCATTCTCGTCGGCCAGCCGGACTCTACTCGCGGTCCTGAGCTTATCACTGGTCTGAACCGCTACAGTCTCGAGCCCGATGCTCAGAAGTACTTTTGGCGAGACAACATGCGTTTCTCTCATCATACAATCGAGGAGGAGCGTCAAGAGCGCTCTTCTTCTACCAAGGTGTCCATGTCTCAACGTCTTGGGGAGACTAAGGATGCTACTGAGATCTTGGCCATTGTTGAGGAGGAGTTCTGTACCAAGCTTGAACGTATGCTTCAGGCTGAGAGTGGGTCGGTTAAGACTTCTCAGTCCCTTCTGGGCCTGGGAGTGGATTCCCTCATTGCTGCTGAGATCCGATCGTGGTTCTTTAAGGAGCTTGACAGTGATATTCCTGTGCTGGAGATTCTCAATACTGCTTCTATTTCGGAGCTTTGTTCCGTCGCGGTCTCTAGTCTGCCAGTGGTGTCCGGACAGCCGACCGAGTCCAAGACAGAGGTGACTAAGGAGGTAAGATCAACTAACACTCGTTAAATGTGGAAACGTCTGACATCTATAGGCGATAAAATCACTCGATGCCGTCCAAACATCCACGGCGGTCTCATCAGCACTGCCCACTGAGCATGAGCCTTTCACTCGCCCTAACTCTACTCAGGTCTCCACCAGCGAAACCGACTCCGAGGAGAAGGCATCGTTCGAGCCCACTATTATCCGCAGTGGTCCTTTGTCCTTTGCACAAGAACGTCTGTGGTTCCTCCAGCAGTTCCTCCGGAATGAAGCTACCTACAACGTCACGATGCGCTACCGGATCAGTGGCCCTCTACGACTCAAGGACCTTGGTGATGCTTTCCAACAAGTCATTCAGCGTCACGAGACTCTTCGCACAGCCTTCTTCATCGACCCTAAGACCGATTCCCCCAGACAGGCCGTGCTCAAGGATTCCCCTTTTAGCTTGGAGCTGAAGCACAACACTACCGCCAAGGCTGAGTACAAGCGTATGCAGCAGACAACTTACGACCTTGAGAGGGGCGATGTGATCAGAGTCGTGATTGTTCCAAACTCAGACGAGGAGCACGACCTCATCTTTGGCTTCCATCACATCGCGCTTGACGGCTTCAGTGCACAGATTATGGTGCGAGACCTGGCCATGGCTTACTCTGGGCAGACTCTCGCACCGAAGGAGCTCGGCTATCTGGACTTCGCTATCGCACAGAAGTCAGCCGAGTTTCCTACTGACAGCATCGACTACTGGAAGGCCGAGTTTGAAGAGCCTCCACCAACTCTGCCTGTGTTTGACTTTGCCGAAACAAACATGCGCATCCCCTTAACTGACTATACCACACGAGCATATGAGCGGACTCTTCCAGCTGAAGAAGGCGGTAAGACAAAGGCCGCTGCTCGAGCTCTTGGTGTAACTCCCTTTCACATTCACCTCGCCGCACTTCAAGTTGTCCTTTCGGATCTTGCTTCTACTGATGATATCTGTATTGGTATCACCGACGCCAACAAGACTCACGCAGCCCACATGGACGCTGTCGGCTTCTTCGTCAATCTCTTGCCCCTGCGTCTCCAATCAAAGTCATCGCAGACACTAGCTGATTTGGCTTGCAACGCCAAAACCAAGGCCGACCATGCCCTTGCCCACTCTCAAATCCCCTTCGACGTCCTTCTTGACGAGCTAAAGCTTCCTCGATCCACCATGCACAGTCCCTTGTTCCAGGTCGTCCTCAACTTCAAGATGGGTTCTACTCAGAAGGTGCCTCTCGCAGACTGTCAGGCCCAGCTCGTCACTTTCAAGGATGCTGACAACCCCTACGATCTGACATTCGATATCGAGACTTACAATGATGGTTCTGCTTCTATTCTCATCAAGACTCAAGAGTATCTCTACACCCACAGTGAGCTTGGTTTCATTCTCGACAGGTATATCGATGTCCTGTCTCTTTTTGCCAGTGAACCTTCGCAAACTCTAGGTCGGGCCTGCAAGCCTTCTACTACCCAGATCCAGAAAGCGTTGAGTCTTGGAAAGGGTGAGAGGACTCCGTCTCCTCGCTTCGAGACACTGTCTCATTACTTTGATGACTGGGTTGAGAAGCAACCTCACACTATCGCACTCCGTACTGATGCTGGCAAGGCCTTGACTTATCGTCAATTGAAGGAATTGGTCAACCAGATTGCGGCCACGCTTATTGAAGCTGGTATCTCTCAAGGTTCCAAGATTGGTGTGTACTGCGAGCCAAGCATGTACATATTCGCTTTGCTCATGGCTATCGCCAAGGTTAGTGGTGTTTACGTGCCACTGGATGCTCAGAACCCGATCAAGCGCCTTCAGCTCATCGTCAGTGACTGTCAACCTGACGTACTGGTGATAGATGATTCGACCAAGGACTCTGCGCCGGAGCTGGAAACCACTGCCAAATTTATCAACGTGTATAGCATTGACCCTACGTCTTCGGCCGCTCCCGACATTGAGAACCGCGCTCGGGGCTCAGGCATGGGTTACATCTACTACACCAGTGGAACAACAGGAGTGCCCAAGGGTGTAGCCCTCACTCACACCAACCTTGTACACCACATTGACGGTTTCATCCATTACACCAGCCTCAGGCGATGCACGATGCTCCAGCAGGCTCCTCTCGGTTTCGATATGTCGCTTACTCAGATGTCACTCGTTGCCGTGCTTGGAGGAACTCTTATCGTCGCTTCAAGTGATACACGTAAAGACCCCATGCAAATTGCCCAATTGATGCTCGCTGAGAAGGTTACCCACACATTTATGACACCTACGCTGGCTTTGGCTGTGATTCACCATGGGTATGAGTATCTGAGCAAATGTGTTGATTGGGAATTCGCTTTACTCTCTGGTGAAGCTGTCCGAGCTCACGTCCCTCCCGAGTTCAAGCGCCTTGGTCTCAAGGATCTCAGTCTCCATGATGGTTATGGACCGACTGAGATTACTATCAACAGTAGTTGCGGTCCCGACGAGCTTAGCGATACGACTCCTCACGACACCCGCAACCCTAGTATCGGTCTCGTTCTTCCCAACTACTCTTGCTACATCTTGGATGAGAACATGCAGCCAGTCCGTCCTGGATTCCCGGGCGAGTTGGTTGTCGGTGGCTGTGGTATCGCGATTGGATACTTGAACCGGGAGGACCTTACTCAAGCTAGGTTTCTTCCTGATCCTTTTGCATCACCTGAGGATATCTCTCGTGGTTGGACTCGAATGTACCGCACCGGAGACAAGGCAAGGTTCCTACCTGATGGGCGTATCGCCTTCCTTGGACGTATTGCTGGCGACTCCCAGATCAAGCTCCGAGGATTCCGTATTGAACTCGAAGATGTCGCCAACACTATCGTCAAGGCCTCAAAGGGAGTCATTCCCGAAGCGGCTGTGTCTTTGAGACAAGGTGAGAGCGGTGACGGAGACAGTGCTTTCTTGGTTGCTTTCGCCATCATCTCTGAGGCCCACTCGCCTCCGGGCGTGAAAGCCTATCTGAAGCAGCTACTAAAAGAGCTATCACTTCCTCGCTACATGATCCCAGCCAGAATAGTCCTCACCGACAAATTGCCTATGAACTCTTCTGGTAAGCTGGATCAGTACGCCCTTGATTCTCTTCCTGTCCCGATGGGTGACGATGTCGTTCCGCAACCGCTCTCTGACACTCAGGAGAGACTCAAGCTAGGTTGGCTCAAGGCTTTACCTCCTGTCGCCGCAGACGCCACTATTGGTCCTGATACCGACTTTTTTGCTGCTGGTGGCAACTCCCTTCGCATTGTTACACTGAGGGAGTATATTTCTCGTGAGTTTGGTGTCACTGTGTCCGTGTTTGATCTTTTTCAGGGGAGCACACTTAATGAGATGGCCGCCAAGATCGATGGGTCAGCTGAGGCTATTGACACGAAGCCAATTGACTGGGTCCAGGAAACCCGTGTCGATTTAGCTATCTCGCCTATAGAACCACAAACATCTCAAAAGTGCAACGACTTGCAAGTTGCCCTGACTGGATCAACTGGATTCCTGGGTCTCTCTATCCTCAAATCGCTCCTTGCAGACAAATGTGTGGCAAAGGTGCACTGCCTTGCCATTCGTTCCTCGTCCAAGCTAGACCCTGTCTTCTCTTCCTCGCGAGTTGTTTGCTATCCGGGAGATTTATCTCTGGCTCGTCTTGGATTGTCTGAGGAACAGTATGATACACTCGCCGGATCGATTGACCGCATTGTCCACAATGGTGCTGATGTTTCATTCCTCAAGCAATATCAATCCCTTAGACGGTCCAATGTTGAGTCGACCCGGGAACTGGCCCGAATGGCAGTTGCACGAAGCATTCCCTTCCACTTCATCTCTACTGGTGGTGTTGTTAACCTCATTGGTCAAGACGGCCTTGCTGAAGTTCCAGTTTCTGAATACAAGCCACCGGTGGATGGATCACTCGGCTATATCGCTTCCAAGTGGGCTTCAGAGCATATTTTGGAGACTTACGCAAAGCATGGCCTTCCAGTCTGGATCCATCGTCCAGCCAACATTACGGGTACGAATGCGCCAACACAGGACTTGATGCAGAACATCTTCCGCTACTCGGCTGAGACAAGCTCTCTCCCAGATCTTTCTAGCTGGAAGGGTTACTTTGACTTTGTCCCTGTCGAAAACGTAGCGGAAGGCATTGTCCGTTCAGTCGCTGAGACTGGCGAGGGCAAGGTAGTTTACCGTCACCACTGTGGTACCCAGAAGGTCGCCGTTGATGATTTGAAAAGTTACTTTGAGACGGAGAAGGCCAAGAGTATGGAGACGGTCAGTGTGAAGGAGTGGCTAGATCGTGCTAAGAATGCAGGTCTTGATTCTTTGACAGGTACTCTGGTGCAGAAGACGCTGAGCCAGGGTGGGGGTATTGTTCCCTGGCTTCGAACGGGTAGTTCATAGAGCCCTTCTTCTTTTCCTCCCTTTTTTTGTTTCTTCGCTTTGAAGCGTAGTTTGGTAGTTTAGAGCTATCAATCATTTTCTCTACGAAACTTTCGTTTCGTTTATCATGTGAATGTCATTAGAGCGACAGTGTTATTTACCTTGACTTTTATGGCCTCTCGGATGCGACTGGGGGCGTTACCAAGAAAGACCTCAGTAAAGGCTTTCGCTGTAGTGAAAAAGGAATGTGGTTTGAGCGCCAGGGGTTTCTTCGACTACTCCATTACCCCTCCTGAAAACTCCACAGGAGTCGATGATCTCGTTAAAGACGTTGTGAACGTGACGTCGCGATGGGATGATAAGGAGGAGATTAGGCCTATGGCATCTTTAAAATGGCACGCTGTTAAGATGTTTATGGATGGCGTCATCCTCTACCCTTCCAATACCCGATATTTGATTGAGCCCTACTTTCAGCCTGTGGACAATAGATCGATGTGGAAGCCAAAGTCCAACACCGGGCCGAAGCCATACTGGGATAAGGACCTTCTCACCCGTACTCTCACCGGTCTTTCCAAGAAAGGCATCGACGCACAGATTCATGTTGACGGAGACATGGCAGTTCGAACGGCTCTCGATGCTCTCGAAGCTGTGAGAGACGAGAACCCCAAGCTTCGTGACTACCCTGTCGGATTCGCCCACAATGAAGTCACCGATCCTGCCGATTGGCCACGATGCTGAGCTCAAAGCTGACCTCATTATGAGCTTCCAGTGGCCGCAGACAAGTTCTGTATGGCTTCCCAACGGTGTCAAGAGTATGGGACCGAGACGGGCGCAATATCTGGAAGCTTTTGGTGAGATTGCCAAGTTTGGCTCTGCCATTGTGTATGGCAGTGACTGGCCCGTAAGTCTTTTTTATATTTCTCAACCTTATATGTCTAACACCCTTTACTAGATTGATCCTCTTGACGAATGGCTTGCTATTAAGGCTGGAGTTACCCGATCAGGTGATCTAGAAACCCCGAACTCTGCAGCATCTCAAGGTGCACCCTATGAAGGCAAGGGTCTTCCAGGATTAACGCTCACACGCGAGCAAGCTATTCGCGCCATTACCACTGAGAGCTCGAGGTTCCTCCGTGCCGACCCATACATCGGGTCACTCGATGTCGGTAAGCTCGCTGACGCTATTGTTCTCAACGCGAATTACTTCGAGGTACCCGAGGATGAAATCGCTCGTCAGAAGGCTTTGTTGACAATGGTTGGCGGTGAGGTTGTCTATATTGCTTATGAGATTGACTTTGGAAATAGGGTCGAGGCGAAGCTCCCTAATAATGATACTGTTTCTAAGAGTCTCAATAGCAGGAGCGTTGGCGGACTTCAGGGTAGAGATCTATCGCGGGAAGCGAAGAGAGCTGTCTAGGTCCTACAATCCCGTGGTGTTTGTGGGCATTTTCATAAGCACTGACTATGAGTCTAATCCGTTACAATTAGGTCCTATAATGTAGCGTTTAAGGCTTTTACTTTCTGTAACTCATAGCATATATCAATATCTCCTTTATCAATCATTTCCAACTACTATCTTTATACTCAGAGATGTTCTAAATTGCATAGAATGGTCCTCAATCCGATGTCATTTTCCTCTCTGCCTCCATTACTGCCTCTCTCAGCGTTCGGCAAATGGTGCGCAGTTGATCCTCTGTCACTGTGAACGGCGGTGCCAGCAGAATGTGATCTCCCTTCACACCATCAATAGTTGCACCCCCAGGATACAAAGCGACGCCCCTCTCAAAGGCGAGCTGCTGGACCATGAGTCCAAACTTTGCTGCTGGGTCAAATGGAGTCTTCGATGCCCGATCCTTTACAAACTCAACACCCCAAAACAATCCTCGGCCTCGGATATCGCCAACTGACATACAGTCGTCAAGCTCTTCCCTCAACATCCTTTCCAGAATCATACCCATCTTAGCGCATCGTTCGACCAGATCGTCGCGCCTGATGATCTTTTGAACGGCTAGTGCCGCGGCGCACGAGATAGGATGAGCCTGGTATGTGTGTCCGTGGTTAAAAGCAGCTGATCCCTGTCTAAGAACGTCTACTACCCGTCTGTTGATGAGGACACCAGCGATGGCTGCATAACCACCACCGAGACCCTTGGCAATAGTCATGATATCGGGCGCAACCCCTTCCTGCTCAAAGGCAAAGAAAGTACCGGTGCGACCAACACCGCACATGATCTCATCCAGAATCATGATGATTCCATACTTATCACATAGTTCCCTGACGCCCTTGAAATACCCAGCAGGTGCGGCGACACAGCCGGAAGTTGCGCCAACTACGGTCTCAGCTATAAACGCAGCGACCTCGTTTGGCCCAACTCGTAGAAACTCCTCTTCAAGCTCGACCAGAAGCCTGGCGGTAAATTCCTCCTCGCTCTCAGAATCATCCTTGTAGTGATAGGCAAAGGCAGGTGAGACATGAGAAACGTTGGGATAGAGGAAGCCATGGTAAGGAGCTCGTCGAGCGAGGTTGGTAGAGATAGACATGGTGGCCATTGTATTTCCGTGATAGCATTGACGTCTAGAGACAATATGCAATCTATCCAGGTCGCCTTTTTCGTAGTGGTACTGGCGGGCAAGCTTCAATGCTGACTCAACGGCTTCGCTGCCACTGCCGACAAAGAATGCTTTCTCAAAGCTGTGGGGGTTGCCTTGCAACAGGATTTCGGCAAGCTCCTCAGCAGGTGCAGTGGTGTATGATTGTGTATGGACATAGCTGACTTTGCGGGCCTGGTCTGCTATGGCCTGGATGACTTCCTCGTTGCCATGACCGATGAGGGCAACTGCTGCACCTCCACAAGCATCAATGATTGTTTGTCCGGTGGATAACTTCAATTCAATTCCACTTGCTGACTCAACCATGTATGGCTCTTGTACGAGTGATCTGTGCATCAAAGGGCCTTCGCGATGCAAAGGCTTCACAGGGACAGAGTGTTGGTCAGGTGAAACCTCTGTGAAGTTATCAATAACTGAGGGAGCCATGATTGTATAGGAGGTAGAGGAAAGATATTCGGTGAAGTTAAGATTATTCGATCGGAGAATTGAAGTCTTTCCTTATTTGTGCTTGAAGAATTAATTATTTGTTGTCCTGTCGTAGTCTTGACGCTCATTTATAAAAGCTCAAAGCCGAAATCCGATATACCTGATCGGAACTCGGGAATGATGAGTTTTCTGCCGAACACCGACCACCCGACTAATACCGGGACATCGGCCATTCCAAACATTCCTATGACAAACATTATCACGCTGTATGATCCACTGGGCTGGGATGTTATCGTCAGGGCGTCGGTTCTGCTGTCGGCTTTGCATTTGTTGTAGCCGACGGAAGATGTTAGAAGAATATTTAAACCGTTGCTCGTATCTTCCCCGCCGTACAATTCCTCGGCATACCAATTCTCTTTCATCTTTCAACAATGGTAACTCATACTCCAGAAGCAGGCACCGATTTGCCATACTCATCAAACTCCTCCGACAATGAGAAAGGTAACGAAACCGACCAGTCGCGACCCGATGATATATCACCAACTCCACCGCCTTTTGAGTTCGACGACCCCAAAGGATGGATTGCAGTGGCAGCAGCGGCCTGTTCTCTGTTTTGCTATCTTGGAGTTATCTATTCCTGGGGTATCATGCAAGTCAGGCTTGTCGAAGTGACTGGAACAAGTTTGACAACGTTGACTTTTGTCGGGTCGCTAGCAACCTCATTCATGATCTCTCTCAGCATCCTTTCTGGCTTAGCGGTTCGGAATATTGGCTACCAAAAGACTGCACTTGCTGGCGGAATTTTGATGGGGCTGGGAGAGTTCCTTGCAAGTTGGACAACAAAGCATATCGGGGCTCTCTTTATTTTCCATGGCGTTATCTTTGGAATAGGGGGAGGCCTTTCAATCTTTGTAAGTTCATACATTCTCGGTTCTGCAAACCTGTATCTTGCTTACACACAGTCAGGCTTGCTCAACCGCACCACTGAGATGGTTCAAGCGACACAGAGGATTAGCGATGGGTATTGTGTTCGGAGGCGGAAGTCTTGGAGCAGCCATCATGAGTATCGCAACAAATCTTCTCGTGCAACAGGTGGATGTAGCTTGGACATTCCGCATCCTCGGCTTTATGCTGTGGGTTGTCTGCATACCTGCGTCGTACTTCATCCGGCAACCTTCCGGAGTAGCAAGCGCAGGGTTAAAGCTCCAATGGCAAGTCAATGTTTCCTTGTTCCGTCTCCATGTTCAGCAGCTGACTACCACTCAGGTATCGGTTCAAAGAAAGACGATTCCTTCTAATCGTCGCAGGAACTGCCCTGTCAACGTTCCCACTATTCATTCCACCTTACTTCATCCCCATCTTCTCCAGGTCCATGGGCTACTCAAATCAAATCGCTATTGTGATACTAGCAGCCTGGAACCTTGCCTCGACCGTCGGTAGAGTTCTAGGAGGCTATACAGCTGACCATCTGCTTGGTCCGATCAACAGTCTGATCGTTTGCCTACTTTTCATTGGTCTCAGCTCATTAGTCGTCTGGCCCTTGGCATCGACAGTAGGTATCTTCTCTGTCTTCCTCGTCTTCAATGGCATTGGCTGCGGTGCCTACTTCAGTCTTGTCCCTCCCATGTTGGGCGCGACTATGGGGTCTGAGAATACGCTCGGCATCTTACCCATTGTTTGGACAACTTGGTTCTGTGGCTTCTTCTTCGTGAGTTCCAGTCATATCCGGCTTGAGAGACTCCATATTAATTATTTCAGGGTACACCAATTGCGTCAGGCATTTATTCACTGGCCGGAGCACATGGCGTTGAGGATGTCTCTGTCTTTCGGCCTGCAGCTTACTATGCAGGTGCTATGTCCCTGGTGGGACTCTTGTTCATCATCTCAGTTCGCCTCAGCATCTCCAAAAAGATGCTCATTTGTCTCTAGAACGTATCTGTCCTTGACTGAGAAAATCTAATAGTATTACTTGTCATGTTGATCAAGCCTGCTTCTGTACAGACACGATAGTACTAAGTCAGATTTAATCTAAATAAGTCAAGTGTATTATAACGTAGACTACTTAGCCTCCCTCATCGCAACCTTCACCAAAAGTATACCCTTGCTCGGCATACCATCCTTGTCCAACAACCGAAGGAAGCGATATCCAAGTCTCAGTCGATCCAATCGCACACATGCCCAAGCAGCCATGACGTCTGGGCCGGGAACATCATTCATAACCCTGACTGAAAGGAAGGCCAGCTCTGGAACAACACCCTCAATATTAAGAAACTCGATGGTATCCTCACCAAAGCTCGGGCTTGTACCCTTGCTCTTGGAAGTTTCCCCGCTATAGCCTGCTTGCTTGGCCTGCTCTGGAGCCTGATCCTCAGAAGTCATAGCCTTGAAAGCATCCGGCTCTGTATGGAACCCAATCTTGACATATGGAATGAACTTGGCTGGGTCGTCAGTGCTGTTCAGCAGAGGGATGTTCTGAGCTGCAACAACAGTAATAGCCAGTCGTTCCAAGGTCTTGGTTGGAATGGATATATTGTCGCCATCACTCGTCGATCCTCGGTTAGCGTCATGGCGATAACCGTCCGGTTTGAGCACATAGCCGTCCGAGCCCATGAACATGCCCTCGTTAAGTATCATTCCCAGATCCCAAGATTGCCAATTGAGAGCAACAACCTGAACGCCTGCACGCCAGAACATGACGGGGTCGTAGTTAGAGGAGTCGAAGCGTAGACCGTGAGGATAGGTGCGCATGAGGAATTGTCGATTGTGAGAGAAGAGGGCTTTAGGTAGCTTTCGCTGAATAGAGAACGCCATATCCTCTGAAAGCGAGAAGATGTGGTTAGGCATTGTAGCTTCAGGCTCATCCAGTGACTTGAAACTGATTCCACGTGTATGAATGCCCAAGCGACTGAGACGTTGTGTGATCTTGGGTGCCTTGACCTTCTTGACTTTCTTCTCATCTCCTTCTGTGACGACCTCGAGCATACTCTCATCATCATCTGAGGTGTCGCTCTTCGACTTGTCATTCGGGACATATTTGACCTTGATGAGAATCTTTTTTCGCAGTTCATCTGGAGAAGGCAAGTGTATAGGATCCTCTTCCACCTCTGGTAGAAGATAGTCCGCCCAAGCTTCCTGCATGATGTCAACCATTGCGTTTTGCTGCAACGGGGTACAATGCACCTCCAAACTGACGATGAGTGGGAGCTCAGAGGTGGTGAATGCGTATTCCCCGACAGTCTTGCAGACATCGCGGAAAGAAACTTCCTTGGTCATGGTAAACCCGTGCAAGACTCGCGGTTCAGCCTGCATTATGTCGGCAAGCCTATCGTCAACGGTCCTGCCATCGGGATCGACTGGGTCGAACTTGTTCATCGCCCATCGACCAATCTTTATGATTGCGCGGTCTCTGAAGCCTAGCTTTTTGGCCTCACCATTGTTCTCCTTGGCTCCTCCTTCGTGCTCGTCATCATCCATTCCTGGCTTGAACTTTTCTTCTCCATCCCAGACGTCAATCTCAACGCATCGACATCCTCGTAAAAGGGCATCCTTGTATGCTTCTGTGCTTGAATCGCTGGAAAGTTGGTTGCCGGTAAGGTAGGTATTGTGACTTGAGCTGATGAAGTAATTGCACAAAGGCCATGACAGGTCTTGAGGGGCTGCCATTTCAAGTACGTTGCCACAGGGTGATGTGAGATACTTGATCAGCTCATGCACGTTGAGTGAGTCTTGATCTGTTAGGTAAGCGGCGAGGCCGTCAGGGTTTTCAGCCTGGACGTGATGCATGAAGAGGCCGATCTGGTCACGGTTCCATTTTCCATCAGCGCCGGCGTATTTGTTGAATAAGCCAGTGTAGTAGCTAAGGAAAGATTCTTCGAGGGTCTCCTCGATGCCATTGCGCTGCCCGGTTGGATGGCCACCACCAGCCCGGTACTGACTCAGTTGAAATTTACCGGGCATTTTGAAAGAATGATGTCTTGTAGTAAGGAGAAATAAATTGACCGCTTCTTCTCTCCTCCGTACGACGATTATCATTTTATAATACTCTGCCAAGATATCTAGATTCTCGAGGTTCTGGTTCTTGGGTCACTGTTTGGACCCTGCGTTGCGGGTCTGCTACTGACATTGACACTAAAGTTAATACGGGAACACGAATGAAGTTCTAGGAAACGCCAGATGTGGACCTTGTCATCTACCGCACGGCTCTTGGCGGCCGGTGTTGCCGACTAGCATGGTTCGTGCCAGTAGCTCAGAAATCGTTCACCTACGATGCTTCCATCTTCTCAGCAATCTTATACCATGCACTCAATAAACGTTTGAGGACTCAGATTATCCAATAGCCTTGCGGCTATACAGTAAATGTAACAAGCGCCAAGTACGGACAACGCACAGTAGCAAATCTCCTGCAGGGTATGGAAACCTGTCGTCAGATCTGAGCATCAGCCACATTTAATTGTGGCGCTTGGTATCCCCATGTATTAAAATTGTGGCTGGAATTGGTTAGAACCGCTGTAAATGTCTCGGATTAACTTGATGGGCCACGTATTGAATTGAGTTTTCGCGTATCTCCCCCTCACTAGAAATACAACCATTGCGTCGCATTTTTATTCACTATGGACGAGAAAAAGATCATCTTCTACGATATTGAACCTGCTGCTCCAGTAGAAAAGAATGTTTATGCTCCGAACCCTTGGAAAGCCCGATATGCCCTCAACTTCAAGGGCGCCCCGTACTCAACACAATGGGTAGCTCTCCCAGATGTTGCCAAAACACGACTTAGCCTTAACATCCCAGCAAGTCGCAAGTTTGCCGATGGCAAAGACATGCAAACCTTACCTGTTATTAACGATACGGCCACTGGTACTATTCTGGGCGACTCATTCGATATCGCCATCTACCTCAACAAGACCTACTCGGGCGGGGGTGATTTGTTCCCGGCCCAAACACTCGATTTTGACTTCGAGCATCCTTACATGTTGATTCCTTTATCGGAATGCAACAACAAGGAGTTTCCCGATTATGCCAAGTTCAACATGAACGTTGATGCGGCATTTACTGCTCATATTCAACTCGGGGTTCAGGGTATGCCATTTGATCCTGCCAGAGAAGACGAGTGCAAAGCCGAGTTCTTGGCCCGTGCAGGACTATCTTCATGGGACGACTTCGGGCTGAGTGATGAAGCGCGAATTAAACTCATGGCGTCTCTCAAAGAGATGCTGGGCACGCTGGCGGTCCTTTTCAAGAGAAACACGGACGGACCCTTCCTGCTTGGAGCCAGTGCCAGTTATGCTGATATTATCGTTGGTGCGTGGCTGCGTATGATGAGTGTTACGTTCCCAGAGGACGAGTGGAAACAAGTCATGAGCTGGCACGACGGTGTTTTTGGTCAATTGCATGATGCATTGGGGGTGTTTCGACTGGTAAAATAGATAGGGTAGACAAACCAACAACATGCCAAATCTGACGAAACCGCATTTGGAGCTCCCAGACTGCTTACAACCAATGATCAGATCTACTGTTGTCCTCTACTCTCTATTTCTACCATGGCTGCATCAATCTTTCCTTTTAATAGTTACAAATCCTTGTATAAGATGGGCACGATGGCGGGATGCAGGTGCAGCCCTGACACTCTCGAGGGATGTTAGCGTACGTCCTCCCCGCTAGTATTCCAGCCAGACAACCAACACTCAAGGAACTCGGAATATTTCTCTTATCAGTCTCGACCTCTTATCCGATCTAACATTGTATGTTAACATGATTTCATTTCGAATGGAAATTTCCAATGGCTCGGATCCACTCGAACCGAGGGTGAACGAAACGAGGAAAGGGGCGGCACTTCGCAGACATCTGGACTACTCAAGTTCCAATTGTCATCAGTTCAGGGGCGATATCCTGCAGGTTTTCGCCTTCAGTTTCAAGGGATTTGTTTCGGCATGATGAAAGATCACTACAGCAACAAACACCCAGGTATTCGGACCGGCATCTTTTTCGCTATTATCCAATACCTGAAGTGGAGACAAAACATGACTGTTGGAGAGTGACACCACTACGGATTTAAGATTCAAATCAAGCTTATCCGTGCTTCAATTAGATTGCTTCTATTCTCATTGGTATGAACTCTCTACAAACATTTCCAAGAGTGCGCAAACTAAGGTATTGTCATTTACTCATGTCTTGGAGCAATGTCGCATTCATTTTGGTTTTCCTCGCAAACAATGTGACTATTTCTCCGGTATCGTGATCTTTGGAATTTAGAATAATCTTACAATGCGACCGGGAATTCAAAACAATCTCACAAATGGTAGTAAAGTCAGTTAGTGTCAGGGGGCTTCCCTTGTCAATTGTGGGGTGAGACATATTCAACCAACGCCTGCATTCTCTCCTTGGCGGCTGGAACTTCATGTCTCAAATCCGATATGTTCCATCGCTTGGCGTTTACTGAATAGAGCAAATTTTTCTTTAACGCTGTGAAGCGATTGCGGGTAGTGGGTATTGATGATAGGGGCAAGTCTTAATCCTCATACCAAATCCTCGATCTCATCAGGTATAAGTAGGACTCCATGCCCCCGAAGTTAAACTATTCTCTCATCATCAAACAACTCTCTCATCCTCCTTTCACTCACTTACTACTCTTTCAAGAGTTTTACAATCGTTTAATCAGTCAATCGTTCAAAACAACTCAACCTTCAAAATGCGTTACACCGATGTCCTCGCCCTTGCCATGGGCCAAATGGCTGCCGCTCAATCCAACACTTTCACCACCATGCGCTTCGTTAACGGCAACACCACTACCATGGAGACTGGCACTGCTACTATCGGTACCGAGACTACCGGCACCGAGACTACCGCTGCTGCTACCACCACCGGCGCCGCTGGTGGCATCGGAAACCCTGCCGGTTTCAACTTCCTCGGCTGCTTCTCTGGCAATGGCTTCCCTGGCTTCGCTCTTGCTTACAACAGCGAGGACAACGACTCCGATGAGTGTGCTGAGGCCTGTGCTGGCTCCAACTTCTTCGGTCTCAACGATGGCAGCTGCTACTGTGGCTCCGAGCTCGACCTTGAGCTTACCCAATCTGTCAACACCGATCTCTGTGACATCATCTGCCCTGGCGATGACTCCGAGAACTGTGGTGGTATGATCACTGGCTCTCGCATCATGCGCCGACAGAGCGTTGACATCAACATCCTTCTCTCCATCTACGCCGCCATCGGTGTCAACCCCGGTGCTACCGACACTGTCATCAACACCGACATTATCACCCAGACCCTTGATGCCTCTACCACCACCGCTACTGTTACCTTCACTGAGAGTGGTGTTACTGCTACTAAGACCGTTACCACTCTCCTGCCTGTTGTTCCTACCGACGTTATCATCATCTGCTACGGTAACTACTGTGCTCCCCAGGTCCACTGCCCTACCTGCACCAAGTGGCAAGTCGTTTGCGAGGATGACCTCTGTGCTCCTCGTGAATGTTACGATGATACCTGGAACAAGATCAAGATTTGCAAGAACGGAAGCTGCTACTACTCTGACTACGAGGAGCACGACCTTAACCAGCGAATCATCTGCCACGGCTCCAGCTGTGTCCGTGAGACTTCTGAGGAGTATGCCCGCAAGCTTGTCTGCGACGTTGACGAGGACCGCTACTACTTCGACACCTGCAAGGACGACTGCTACACCTACGAGAAGTGCTCCCACGGAGAGTGCGAGCCCGTTCACCCTCCCGTCGACCTTCCCAAGCCTATCAGCCCTCCTAAGCCCGTCCACTCTGGCAAGCCTCCTGTCGTTGTTGTCCCTGAGCCCAAGCCTGAGCACCCCACCAAGCCCAACATGCCCGAGCACCCTGAGACTCCTTCCAAGCCTGTCAAGTCTGGTGTCCCTGCTAAGCCTGAGCACCCCGAGACCCCCGCCAAGCCCGAGCAGCCTGCTGCTAAGCCTCAACAGCCTGAGCACCCTGAGGCTCCTGCTAAGCCCGAGCAGCCCGAGACTCCCTCCAAGGAGGAGCACCCCGAGGCTCCCGCTAAGGAGGTTCCCGTTGTGACCGCTGGCGCTGCCAAGTCCTTCGCTGGTCTGGCTGCCGCCATGGCCGGTTTCGCTTTCGTCCTGTAGAATACTTATTCTACTGTTGGATTTTCATGGTACCTTAGCATTGCATGGTGCAGCATAACTGTTGTAAGCATTAACGATTTGTGCTCCAGTTTTTAGGGCTCTTGTCCAATACTAGCATTCCTGTACATTATTGTTTCTCATAGCTAGATACAAGGGCTTCCTTGATTAGCCAGACTTCTTGTTCTTCTGCAGTGGAGGTTTGGGGTTTATTTAATACATTTATGAATTCATCTTACTATTATACATTGGTCGTTCCAATATTGACAGGGTGCTCTTGATCTCACATCATATAGCCTTTATTTGCAGGAAGTGGTTGGGTATATAACATGACTTCAGGCGGCTTTCTCCCCGGTCTGAATATCGTCATCATGCACAATCGCATTTCCACAAATCACGAGCGTTCGCCGAGGTGCGGGGAATCACTTGTTGTTGGAATAAGATGTTAATTTTCGTCCACCGCCTGGCCTGATGATCGTGGGTAAATTCCTGCAAGGCTTTCGGTTGGCCAATTCGTCGGGTTAATCACTCAAGCTTGAAAACAGCCGGTCTTGTGGCTAATAAGGAACCCGGCTCTGTGGGGCTGATGCTACATCGTGACGATCATACCCCAACTTGCTAAAGAACATGTTCCACTTTAATGAACGATTCCATAATGCCTAAACTCGATTTCTCGAAAGATGCTTGTTGCATTTATCCGGAAGTTTGTTATAATAGAAGAATGGCTGGTGCAAGTCTTTGAATAGCTGCTACCAATGGCTTGATACCATCTGCCTGGGAATCTTTATCATTATCCGGCGATGAAGCTCTCACGGGTACCACTTACCTTGCTGGGCTTGGTGCCTCTGGCGTCAGCTCTAGGCCAGCAGGCTATTGTTTCCTTCAACAAATCCGACAATGCTTTCCAGATCGTTGGAGGCGATGTCGGCAAGGGACAAATTCGTGTATCCGAGGACGAATACTGGGGAGTAATTCGTGCCGCTGGAGACCTCGCTGTTGACTTCGGACGTGTCACTGGTACAAATTTCACGCTAAGCAACGGCAAGAAGGATGCTTCTGCAGCCAAGTACACCTTTGAACCTGTTGATGTCAAGAACAACACATACGTCGGTATTTGTCTCAATTGGGATGTCTATAGCTAACAACTTGCAGTATCGCACCCTGGAGAAGCAGAGCTTTTCCGGTCCTTCGTACTCAGACCCTGATGAATCCAACACAGTCATCATCGCTGGTACAATTGGCCATTCCAAGATCATTGACTCACTTATTGACCAAGGTCTGATCGATGTCAGTGAGATTGATGGAAAGTGGGAGTCTTTCGTTAGTCAACTTGTCGAGGACCCCATCAACGGAACAACCAAGGCCCTGGTCATTGCTGGAAGCGACCCCAGAGGAACCATCTACGGTATCTACGATGTCAGCGAACAGATTGGAGTCAGCCCATGGTATTGGTGGGCTGATGTCCCTGTTCGCAAGAGGGATGAGATCTTTGTCCTTTCCAAGCCAAAGGTTCAGAAATCGCCTTCAGTCAAATACCGAGGCATCTTCCTCAACGATGAGCAGCCTGGTCTATCTAGCTGGGTTGGGTAAGTTCAATTCAAACTCTTACGTGGACTGCACTAACTATTCAGATCTCGCTGGAAGCCTACTTGGAACAACGCCGCTCCCTACAACCATGAGTTTTACGCTCTTGTTTCGGAGCTCTTGCTTCGTCTTCGCGCCAACTACCTCTGGCCGACTGTTTGGGGTAGCATGGTCTACATTGATGACCCATTCAACCAGCCCCTCCTCGACGCCTACGAAATCGTTCTTGGAGGCTCTCACACTGAACCCATGATGCGAGCACAGAATGAATTCAGAACTTTCTACGAGGGAGAATGGCAATACCACACCAACAACGAGACAATTGATGAGTACTTTGAGTATGGAGTTGAGAGAGCTAAGCCCTATGCCCGAAACAGCTTGTGGACAATGGCAATGCGAGGAACCGGTGACACTGCCATTGAAGGTGACCTAGGAATCGATGGCATCGTCAACATGCTCGAGACACTTGTCGACAACCAACGAGAGATTCTCAAGAAGGGACTCAAGGTTGACAACTTGACCGATGTCCCCTCCCTGTGGTGCCTTTACAAGGAGGTTCAATCCTACCAGGAACGTGGCCTCCAAGTTCCGGAGGACATCACTCTCCTGTGGGCTGATGACAACTGGGGAAACATCCGTCGATTGCCTCTCGCCAACGAGACAGACCGCTCTGGTGGTGCTGGTGTCTACTACCATTTCGACTATGTCGGCGACCCAAGAAACTACAAGTGGATCAACACCATTCAGCTGGAGAAGACCACCGAGCAAATGACTCTGGCTTACCACAGGAATGCCCGTCGCATTTGGATCGTCAACGTTGGAGATCTCAAGCCCAAGGAGATCCCTATCAGCCATTTCATGGATCTCGCCTATGATACTGAGCGATGGGAGGCTGACGGCACTACCAAGTGGGTTGAACACTGGGTCGAGCGCGAATTCGGCAGTGAGCATGTTGAAGCTATCACCAGTATCATGACTCGCTATGGCATGTATGCTGCGCGTCGCAAGTTCGAGTTGCTGGAGCCACACGTCTACTCAGTCATCAACTATCATGAAGCTGAAGCCATCTTGGAGCAATGGGCCACCTTGAAGGAGGACACCCAGGCTGTCTTTGACAAGTTGGACGAGGAGTACAAGCCTGCCTTCTTCGAGATGCTTCTTCACCCAGTTCTTGGTGGTGAGATCGTCAACAAGATTCAAATTTATGGCGCTAGGAACCAGCTTTACGCTGGACAGAAGCGAAACTCGGCCAACGATGTCATTTGGAAGTCACTAGACCTCATGTACAAGGACTCCAACCTGACCCAGAGGTGGAACGAGGTTCTCGACGGCAAGTGGGCTCACATGCTTGATCAGACTCACTTGGGCTACGATGGCTACTGGCAACAGCCTATGCGAAACACTCTTCCCGATCTACGATTCGTTCAGGATGTCTGGCCTTCACTTGGTGGCGAGTATGGTGTCGGTGTTGAGGGTTCCAACGCTACCGTTATGGGAGACGACAGATATCATTCGCTGTCCTCCAACGTCCTCAACCTTCCTCCTCTGGAACCCCATGGCGCCCAATCTCGTTACATCGACGTTTTCCACCGAGGTTCCAAGTCTTGCAACTGGTTCGCAGCACCATGGGAAGAGTATGTTCAGCTCTCTCAGTACAATGGTACAGTCGGTGGCAACAACGGTAGCGATAGCCGAGTTTACGTGACAGTCGACTGGGACAAGGCTCCCAAGGCTCCCAACACTACTGAGGTCTTCATCAACGTCACCAGCGACTGCCAGGGCTTTGAGAGATACAGTGGTCGAGATGCAAAGGTCGTGGCGACAGTCATCAACCGAGAACTGCCAGACAGCTTTGAGGAAGGATTTGTCGAGTCTGACGGACACGTTTCTATCGAAGCTTCGCATTACCAAAAGGTTCATGAGGGAGAGTCGAACAGCTCAGAGTACCACACTATCAAGAACTATGGTCGAACTCTGGCTGGTGTTGGTCTATACCCTCTCGACACTGAGAAGCTGGACGTCGGAGAAGGCCCTGCGTTGGAGTACAACATGTACCTCTACACCAACCACTCTGCGGCCAATGTGACTGTCTTCATGTCCCCTGGTGCCAACTACCTTGGAGACCGAAACCCACTCGAGTATGCTATTGCGTTGTATCCATCTGGTGAGGATCAGCCTGACCCGACCATCGTTCAGCCCATTGGCCCCAATGTTGGTACCAATATGCCTGATGGATGGGGTTACGCTGTCGGTAATGCGGTTTGGGGTCTGTATGGCAACTACACAACATCTTCCTTCGATGTTCCTAAGGAGGGTGCATACACTCTTCGAATCTGGGCTTTGTTGCCTAACATCCTGATTCAGAAGATTGTGGTAGACCTTGGTGGTGTCAGACAGTCCTACCTGGGACCCCCCGAGAGTTTCCTGATTGGTAGAGACGAGCAAGGAAAGTACAACGGTACTTCTTTCGTAAGCACTCCCGGTATTCTGGGAGGAACCTTCGATAAGTCCTCGTAAACTAGGCAGGGACCAATCACTTAGGTAGTAATACTATTGCTTCATCTTCAACTTCCCATGCTCCATTTATGTGACATCTTTGTGGACGCCATAACTTGAATACAATACTTCCAACGAAGTTCCTTCACTGGGTGGCATTACTACCATTACCTCGAGAGCGATTGAACCACGGGTGATCAAGAAGTTCAGCCGTAGATGGGCGACGGCTTGGGTCATACTGAAATGTCCATCGTAGCAAATGCAGTATTTCCTGAATTTCGGTCTCTCCAATTTCATCTGACTTTTCATCTGCAAATTGGCATTCCAGGGAAGCATATTCTCCAGCATAAGCTAATGACACAGATGAAGTATCCAACATCTCAGAGTCTGACTTCGCGCCAGGGCGGGCACCGTTGCGTGGATCTCTGATGTCCTCATCCTCATCCTCGTCCGGACTATCTTCTCCTTCATCTTGAGGGTGAAGCTTCTCGCCGTAGGGACTGGAGTACCTATCGGCTCGCCGCCATTTTTCTCGTAGTGCCTGAGGAAAAGGGCCAAACGCGTCCCAAATCTGGCACAAATGTTCGTCATTCGTGATCTCATCACATGGTCTCCCTTCGAGATTCTGGAGCCCGGCAAAAAGCGGGCGCCCAACGAGCATTTCAAAGATCAGGCAACCAAAGCACCAGACGTCAAGACCCTTGCCAACGACATCGTCGAGTATGGCTTCAGGTGCCCTGAGAGCGACAGGAGTGACCGCGTCTTTCCCGGTAATTGGCTCCTTACTAAAGAATGCTATTTATACATTATCAGTTTGATGTGCGCGATGGGACTAACATTTTTTCTGATTGACTTACCGCCACCCAAATCAGCAAGCTTTACAAGTGGTTGAAGTTCATCAGAGAAGTATTCGTGAAGAGGCCTCGGTTCAAGATGATGCGATGGCGCCCAAAGATCCCTTTTACCATCTTTACGCACCAAAGGGTGATCTTCGCTAACCGATTGCTGTAATTTGCCTCATGTTTCTGGCGAAACCTTGAGCTGACCAATGCAAGTAAGAATATTTCCAAAGTGGAGATCCCCATGGACCACGTCTCGTTGGTGTAGAAAGTCCAGAGCCTTTAGAGTGTCTAGCAATGCCCTCTTCGCAAATGCGGTAGTAAACCGCCGCTCCCAGGGCTCGCCCACTTGGAATTCGGGTCTCTTATGCAGAAGCTCTGAGAGATTTGGACCCATGACTTCCAACACGAGCCCATCATGCTTTCCATTGGGGCCTATTATGGTGAAGGCGTCATGCAATCTGACAAGGTACGCGCATCCATCTGAGAGGTGGGATCTATAAGAGAATACCTCTTTGCCAACGCGATCTGCAACAGTAATTTTTAAAGAGACATATTGATCCTCTCTACGGATATCTACCAGCTCTGTTTCGAGACGCGTATGTGATTGTGCCTTACTGTGTATCAAACACAAGCCAAACTGTGGAGAATTGACCCCATCTCAATTTACGAACAACACGATAGCGATTATTTATAACATCACTGAGCTGGACAGGATGATATCCGCCCGGGTGATAAGCTTCTCTTTGTGCCGCTGGTCTTGAAACGAAAATCCTCTTCTTCCCACGGGTCTTGAGAAGGGGGCCTTAGTGGAGGAGAGTCCATGCTGTTATAGGACTAGCTGCTTTTCTACACGATCAGGCAATCTCAATTAAGATGAGTTCTTGATCCACCAAGTAGTTGCAGTGCTGCTGAAGAAGTAACGCGTCCTGCTGATAAGACAACACGATCGGTAATGATAAGAAGATGATAGCTTATCATCGCGTTTTAGGTTAGTGCTCAAGAGATCGTATCGGAATATCATAGATCCGCGGTCGGTCGACTTGTGGGTACAGAGATGCTTGTCCAGCCGAAGTGGGAAATGCCAACGTCAACTGGTCATGCAGATGGCCCTAGACGATCGATAACGAGCTCGGTGCTGATAAGATAACGTCGTATCAGCACGTATGAGGTTAGTGGATTTTGCTTTGCCGGAATATCATAGATCCGCACTTTTTAACTGGTGGGCACATCAACGCAGGGTCCTTCGGATCTGCCCGGATTTCCAAGATGATGTGCTACCCTAGACATCTTCAATCTGCGAAAATTATTGAACACAACATGCACAATGAACAAATTAAGCGGCTCTTTTTCTGACGTAGTTGAAGCTATAGAAAACATCTAGAATTCCAAGTATTTTGACTTTCAGATTTGAGAAGCTAGTGGCGATGCGCATTGACAATTGAGAAACCAGCAAAGAGCTTAGCATCATCTGGAAATGCCAATAATGCGAGTCGGGGTTCCCAATAACCCGGTACGGTAGGCACGCAGGACACGCGAAGGCATAATTACCGATCATCATGCTGCGGGCCGCTATCTGTAGATCTGAGGAACCATCATCCCTTCCTTTGGGTATCAGAACAAGATTGCAATAGAGATTCAGCAAGTGAAATGGCCCTGGCTACCTGTGTGTTGTTTACCCCTGCTCCCACGAATAGTATTCCAACACTTTACAATGAACAGGTATCAGACGGTGATAATCTAGTAATCTAGTTGAAACGTACAGGCTTCTTGAGTATTCACACAGTTGTAATCTTTGCAATGTTGGACTGGACAACAGAAGAAAATTCCACGATCTGTTTGACGTCATTAGCTTTTGTCGACAAGGAGATAAAAACCGCGTCAGCGTAGTGGGACTTCTTCCCATCCCAGCCCGTAAAGTCCGCGGACTAGCGCGCGGCTTCCAAGGGTTCTTCCAAACTTCCGAAACTCCGCTCCGCGCTAAACCTAAAGATTGTTCCGGTACATCTGTGTCATCATGGCTCATTTTTCAGTAATGACTGTCAGCCACAGTGCATCCCTCTCCACCCCGGTCGGGCTAGCGGACTGCAAAAAGCACCCGACAAACACGTCAATCTCGAGAGTAGCCAAAGCATGTAAGACGCAGAGTTTGGAGCTACCGAGCTTCCGACTAAAGATCTTACCAATGGCGATGTTTTCGGCGTCCGCAGTGTCCCGTAGCTTAATCCCATTAGTGTTGAGCTTGCTGACGGGCTTGACGCTGTCAGCTAACGCCGTTTGCGTTGAATCCGTTGATGGGCTTAAAGCCAAGCTGTTTCCTCCCCAACAGCCATTCATTCCATAACTTAATAATTGTGTCTGTTTATCTTTAAAATCATCTACCACATTGTCAATTGTCAATTGCATCCATCCACTTCGCCCTGGTACTCAATTGACTTGCAATTAATTCCCAAACCAACGCCAAGATGGCTCACAGGCATTCAACGGAAAGCCTGCCGAACTCAATCCACAGCGATGGATCATCATCCAGCGAGTCGAGCAGGGATCCTCAATATTCCAGTGGCAGCACATACGGCCAGCCTTCACCACTCACACGAACGAATACTATGATCATTGAAGAGGGAGAACGCCAAGAACTTCAACGAATTGCTACCGGTATCTCCCAACATCGCAGACAAAGTCTGGCAACACTACCTTCACGAATCCCAGATCTCGGCGAGAACGACCCTGCATTAGACCCGACCGATAAAGCCTTTGATCTTTCCAAATGGCTACAAGCTACAATGCGCCAGCTTAATGAAGCTGGTGTTGGACCCAAGAGTGCTGGCGTGGCTTTCAAGGACCTCAGCGTCTACGGAACAGGCGCTGCCTTGCAGCTACAACAAACTCTTGCTGATCTGGTCCAGGCCCCATTGCGCTTGGGAGAACACCTCAGATCAGGTAAGAAGGAGCCAAAAACAATTCTTCACCGATTTGACGGACTTCTTCGCGGTGGTGAGACTCTTATCGTCCTTGGTCGCCCAGGATCTGGATGCTCGACACTGCTCAAGACTATGACTGGAGAGCTCGAGGGTCTCGGCATCGGCGAACAGTCAACCATTCAATACAATGGAGTCTCACAGAAGGACATGATGAAGGAGTTCAAGGGTGAGACAGGATACAACCAAGAGGTAAGCGACTTGCAAGTTCATCTTTCACGACTTTACTAACGCGTCTTCTAAACAGGTCGACAAGCATTTTCCTCACTTGACAGTCGGCCAAACGCTTGAGTTTGCAGCTGCATGCCGAATGCCCTCCAACTCCGAGAATCTTGTCGGAGTAACCCGCGAAGAAGCTTGCAAGAACGCAACCAAGATTGTCATGGCTGTCTGTGGCTTGACTCACACATACAATACCAAGGTTGGCAACGATTTCATCCGTGGTGTTTCGGGTGGTGAGCGCAAGCGTGTCAGTATCGCTGAGATGATGCTGGCTCAATCACCCATGGCTGCCTGGGATAACAGCACACGAGGTCTTGACTCAGCGACTGCCTTGAAGTTTGCTGAGGCAATTCGTCTGGCTTCCGACTACACCGGCTCTGCCAACGCCCTGGCCATCTACCAAGCCAGTCAAGCCATCTATGACCTCTTTGACAAGGCTGTCGTGCTGTACGAAGGCCGACAGATCTACTTTGGACCTGCGATCAAAGCTAAGGCCTACTTCGAGAGGATGGGCTGGCAATGCCCTCAACGTCAGACCGTTGGCGACTTTCTTACGTCGGTTACCAATCCTCAAGAACGAAAGGCTCGAGCAGGAATGGAGAACAAGGTCCCTCGTACTGCCGAAGACTTTGAGCGATACTGGCATAATTCGCCCGAGTACAAGGAATTGCTCGAGGAGATCGAGCTTTACCAGGCTGAGTACCCAGTCCATGACCGACACGAGGCCATTGCTCCGTTGCGAGCGCGCAAGAACCTTGTGTAAGTACACTCTACAACACAACTACTGTTTCAAATGCTAACTCTACGTCCTAGCCAAGGAAAACACGTCCGACCCAAGTCCCCATACATCATCAGCCTTGCGACACAGATTCGCCTCACAACCAAGCGAGCCTATCAACGAATCTGGAATGACCTTTCAGCAACTGCCACGAACGTCGCCACCAACGTTATCATGGCGCTCATTATTGGTTCCGTGTACTATGGTACGGGCGATGCAACTGCCAGCTTCTATTCCAAGGGAGCCGTGCTCTTCATGGGTATCCTCATGAATGCCCTTGCAGCCATCTCCGAGATCAACAACCTTTACGCCCAACGCCCTATCGTCGAGAAACACGCATCTTACGCCTTCTATCACCCTGCCGCCGAGGCTATATCTGGTATTGTGGCTGATATACCCATCAAGTTCGTCTCAGCAACCGTCTTCAACATCATCCTGTACTTCCTTGCTGGACTTCGTCGCGAACCTGGTCCCTTCTTCCTCTTCTTCCTCATCACCTACATCTCGACCTTTGTGATGGCAGCCATCTTCCGTACTATGGCTGCCGTTACTAAGACGGTTTCGCAGGCTATGACTCTCGCTGGTATTATGGTTCTGGCTCTTGTTATCTACACTGGTTTCATGATCCGAGTGCCACAAATGGTTGACTGGTTTGGCTGGATCAGGTAAGTACAGAATATCATTCTTTTTACATGATTACTAACACTCTCCAGGTGGATCAATCCGATCTTCTACGCCTTTGAGATTCTGATTGCCAATGAGTTCCACGGTCGCGAGTTTATCTGCTCAGCTGTTGTTCCTGCCTACCCCGAACTCATTGGAGATTCATGGATCTGCTCAACTGTTGGAGCTGTGGCCGGTCAACGAACAGTCAGTGGCGACGCCTTCATTCAGACCAACTACCGCTACTATTACTCCCATGTCTGGCGCAACTTCGGTATCCTGCTGGCGTTCCTTGTAGTCTTCATGCTCATCTACTTTACCGCCACTGAGCTGAACTCCAAGACCGCTAGCAAGGCCGAGGTTCTCGTCTTCCAGCGTGGTCACGTCCCAGCCCATCTCCAGGCCGGTGTTGACAGAAGCGCCACCAACGAGGAGCTTGGTGTTCCCGAGAAGACCGGTGAGGGTACAGATAGCACCGCTGTTCTTGAGCCTCAGACCGATGTCTTCACTTGGAAGGATGTTGTTTACGATATCGAGATCAAGGGTGAGCCACGACGACTGTTGGACAACGTCACTGGTTGGGTCAAGCCTGGTACACTCACAGCTCTGATGGGTGTCAGTGGTGCTGGCAAGACAACTCTCTTGGACGTTCTAGCCCAGCGAACCAGCATGGGTGTCATAACTGGAGACATGTTTGTCAACGGCAAGCCACTTGATGCCAGCTTCCAGAGGAAAACTGGATACGTCCAGCAGCAAGGTAAGTGTTCCGTCTACGGTTTCTGATATCATTACTAACATGACACAGATCTTCATCTCGAGACTGCCACCGTTCGTGAGAGTCTGCGATTCAGCGCTATGCTTCGCCAGCCTACCACTGTTAGCACTGAGGAGAAGCACGCTTGGGTTGAGAGAGTCATCGACATGCTCAACATGAGGGACTTCTCCAACGCTGTTGTGGGTGTCCCCGGCGAGGGCCTCAACGTCGAGCAGCGCAAGCTTCTCACAATCGGAGTCGAGCTCGCTGCTAAGCCAAAGCTTCTGCTTTTCCTCGACGAGCCGACAAGTGGTTTGGACTCCCAGAGTTCATGGGCTATCGTTGCTTTCCTCCGCAAGCTTGCCGACGCTGGCCAAGCCGTCCTCTGTACCGTTCATCAGCCCAGTGCCATCCTATTTCAAGAGTTCGATCGCCTACTCTTCCTTGCCCGGGGTGGCAAGACTGTATACTTTGGTGATATCGGCGAGAACTCACGTACCCTACTCAACTACTTTGAGCGACACGGTGCCAGGACCTGTGGTGACGACGAGAACCCAGCTGAATGGATGCTGGAGATCGTCAACAATGCCATGAGCTCCAAGGGAGAGGACTGGCACACTGTTTGGAAGGGTAGTCAGGAGCGACTCGATGTCGAGGCTGAAGTCGAGAGGATCCACTCAACCATGTCATCGAAGTCCCCCGAAGACGATGCAGCCAGCCACGCTGAATTTGCTATGCCTTTCGGTGCCCAGCTTCGAGAAGTCACTAAACGAGTATTCCAGCAGTACTGGCGCATGCCGGCTTACATCATGTCCAAACTGGTCCTTGGCACAGTCGCTGGTCTGTTTGTTGGCTTCTCATTCTTCAAGGCCGACTCCACCATGGCTGGTATGCAGAACATCTTGTTCTCCGTGTTTATGATCATCACTGTCTTTTCTACTCTTGTTCAACAGGTAAGCTCCAAGCTCAACAACCTTATGCAAATACTAATCTAGCTCAGATTCAACCTCACTTTATCACTCAACGTGAGCTGTACGAGGTCCGAGAGCGGCCCAGCAAAGCCTACTCTTGGAAGGCCTTCATGATCGCCAACGTACTTGTTGAAGTGCCTTATCAAGTCCTCACTGGTATTCTCATGTTCGCCTGCTTCTACTATCCCGTTGTTGGCATCCAGAGCTCGGCCCGCCAAGGTCTTGTGCTTTTGTTCATGATCCAGCTCATGCTTTACGCCAGCTCCTTTGCACAGATGACTATTGCTGCGTTCCCAGACGCTCTTACTGCATCCGCGATCGTCACCCTTCTGGTTCTCATGAGTCTCACATTCTGTGGTGTTCTTCAGCCACCTACCGCCCTCCCAGGCTTCTGGATCTTCATGTATCGCGTCAGTCCATTCACTTACTGGGTAGCTGGTATTGTCTCAACCGAATTGGGTGGTCGACCTGTCGAATGTTCAACCGAGGAGACATCCATTTTCAACCCACCCTCAGGCCAGACCTGTGGCGAATACATGGCCGACTACTTGGCTCAGGCACCTGGAGCACTTCAGAACCCTGATGCTACACAGCAATGCCAGTACTGCTCACTTACCAATGCCGATCAGTTCCTGGCTGGCAGTAACATCTACTACACCGAGAGGTGGCGCAATTTCGGTATTGTTTGGGCGTACATTGCATTTAATATTTTCATTGCTGTTTCGTCTTATTATGTTTTCCGAGTTAAGAAATGGAGTTTCGGGAAGAAAAAGAAGGCTTAAGGGAAATTAATAGAATGAGATGGAGTTACTTTATAGCGTCCTTAATAATCTTAATGAACAGATCAGTTTTTAATGAACCTTCAGTTGCAGAACATGTTACTATCCCCTGGACGATAATGATCAGTATCTTATTTGTGGAAATACCTGATAGTGGCGACGTGCTGCTGATAATCTACTGATCCTGTCAGCATCATGCACAGCTTCCTGATTGAGACTGCCCCGCCCGGTAAATGAGTCACGAATTCAATCGCCTGAACTTACACTCTGCTGTGAAAATTTAAATGCAATGATCCCGATAAGGTCCCAGGATCAATATAAAACAGTGCAAAGACTCGTTCCTTGGAGCTTTTGTCCCACCGCTGCCCCAACCCGCCTCTACTCAATACGCATCGTTCATTATGACATCGAATAAACCAACCTGTTCCCTTTGCGACGTGTCTTTTGACAATAGTCAAGAGCACAGGGTCCATGCAAAGAGTGAAGCGCAGTAAGTATCCGTGGCTAGTAGGTGTCATTGAATTGGTGTTGATATAATCTCTAGTATCACTGCTCTGAGGCAACGCGCCGCTGCTTCGGGACTACTAGAAACAACAATTGATGATGATGATACCTACTCCAGTCAAAGAAATAAGACGAGTGTCAAATCTCCAGAGGGATCCGACAGCGAAAATGACTCCGGCACTGAGGGTGATGCCGCGCATGATTCGGCGCCGGATTTCCAGCCCACTCAATGCATCATCTGCACCCACACCAGCCAAACCTTTGATGACTCCCTTCAACACATGGAAACATCACACAGCCTTAGGATTCCATACAAAAACCACCTCAGTGTAGACCTAGAAACCTTAATATGGTATCTCCACTTTGTCATCAATGCCTACCGAGAGTGCATTTACTGTGGAACAAGAAGCAGGACTGTCCAAGGTATACAGCAACATATGGTGGATAAAGGCCATCGTCGAGTTGAGCTGTCGGACGAGATGCTGGAGTTCTATGATCTCGAAGGTATCAAGAAAAACGGATCTAAGAATACAGTTTCCGTGGACAGCGAGACCCTTCGATTGTCATCTGGGAAACTTCTTTCGCATCGTACAGTGTCATCAGTTCGACAGCCACGAACATCGACCCGGGATGACAAACAGGCTCAAGATAACCAAGCTTCTCTACCTGTCAATGGATCTTCTGATGCTCTCACAACAAAGGATAGGAAAGACGCCGCGTTGGCGTCTCAGCTCGCCCGACTAAGCGTACGGGATCAGCAAAGCTTGATACATATGTCTTCTTCGGAGCAGCGCAGCTTCTTGCTTCAAAGAAAGAAGGAGCTGGACACTGTTCAGCGGGCAGAGCGCAAGATGCGACTCAAGACAGAAAGATTGAGCAACAGGACCATGATGAAGCACTTCCAGAACGATGTGCCTGGTCGAAGTAATGGTTGAGGGACTTGCCACACCCGAAGAGTTTGGGGTCTTTCCAGTAACTACTTACTTAGTTAATTAATGTTGTTTTGACTTGTAATTCTGATTGTCTTCATCCGCGAATGGTGGATCTTCGGTGATCATAGTGCATGAGAGCACCTAAAATGCGGGGGATTACTGCAGTGGACCACTAACAGTACCCAGCCGCACTTGGAGCCAACGGGTAACGGCCAGTAATTCCAGTTGTCCCCAGCTTGTTTGTCCCCCAGGCGGCAGAAGAATACTCCGCGTGGAAAATAAAGCAGAGACAAGTTAAAAGCGACACCAACGCAGGGAATTGGATAGCATCGTATCAAACTCACGTCTACAGCTTCAAAATGGATTCCAGCAGCCAAGAAAGTCGCACCCTACATCTTGTGGGCATTGGTGTCGGCCATTCAATTGCTCCGCCTATGCACAACCATATCGCAAAGTCTCTGGGGCTTCCATGGACCTTCTACGCTACAGAATGCGCCACTCTTGATGAGCTGATGGAGCTCGCAAGAAAGGACACCACAGCCGGCTTGGTAGTCACTATGCCATACAAAAACGCCATTCTCCCTCGCCTTGACATTCTTGACGACCTTGCCACCACTATCGGTGCTTGCAACAACGTTTACCGGGATTGGGAAGACCCTAAGAAGCTACACGGAACAAACACTGACTGGCGTGGCATCAAGGGTTGTTTGTTGGAGAAGGGAGACCACGAGCCGGTCTTGAACAAGCCAGCTCTGATAGTTGGTGCTGGAGGAGCGAGTCGAGCTGCTGTCTACGCACTCAACTCTTCTTTCAAGTCATCAGTTATCTACGTCCTGAACCGAGACGAGCAAGAAGTGAATGATCTTATTCGAGACTCCCAGAAGCTTTCTCCCATCCCCAAGATCATTCATGTGAAGGCAGGTGATGCCCAGAGCCTTGAGACGCCATACTATGTCGTCGGCTCCGTGCCTGATCTTGAACCCAAGTCTCCCGAGGAGCTTGCTGTCAAAACGTCTCTAGAAGAGTTCCTGTCTCGTCCGGAGAAGGGCGTATTGCTTGATATGTGCTTCAAGCCCAGAAGGACTAGGATGATCAAACTAGCGGAAGAAAAAGGATGGTTTGCGGTAGAGGGAACACATGTTATTGGTTATCAGATTGAAGAGCAGTGGAAGCTTTGGGCCGGACCTGAACAGGTTCAGAAACTCGACAGAGACGGAGCATGGAAGGTTCTTATGGACGGAGCAGAGAGCAGTGCAGGCATCAATTTCTAGTCTTCATCTATGACCAACAAAAAGTATTTACAAACGTAATTCTGCATCATCAAATTAATCGAGCGCATGTGAGAATCGTTTAAACTTACACCTGATTAACAGCGCTCACTTCACTTTACTTCAGGTTAAGACAGCGAAAAGACAAAGAGGTAGTACAATAGTGCTTTTATGTACTTAATACCTTATGGCTAGTTCAATCCGAGTCGCCCAACAAGCTTGTTCCAAGCCTTGATGCCCCTCTCAGCGTGCTGTCGCGGCACATCCTTCCCTTCTTCGGACATTGTTCTCGAGAAGAGCTCCATGGAGATATAACCCTTGTATCCCATATCCTCAATCAGCACCTTGGCAATCTTCTCTACAGGCAGATAGGCACCGCGGTCTTCCTCGTACATAAAGGCTCTGGCATTCCTTGACCAGTTCATTCTAGCGGGATTTCCATCCATGTGAAATGGATGGCCCTCAATCAAAGGTGTATCCATTCTCTCGGCATCAACAACCTGGATGTAGAAGATCTTATCCAAGGTGACATCTCGAACAAGCCTTTCCAAAGATTCTTTCAAGTCTTGGTCTGCGTTCGGGGTCTTTCCCGTTGGAGACGCGGGATCACCCCAGACACGACCAGCGATATTGAATGTGTCTAGACAGAGGCCAAAGTTGGGCCTGTTAACCTTTTGAGCTACCTCCCAAGACTTCTCCCAAGTATCAACATGGGTGCTCCAGCATAGAGCTTCATATGCGAAGCGAACTGGAGGATTTTGCTGCAGTCCGAGATCGGCCAACTCAACAAGATCGCCGACAATGACATCCATGTCCCCAGTCAATTGGTCGGCAGGAAGAAAGTTGGCAGGAATTTGGATTGTGTTGGTTCCCAGTCGTTCAACAATCTTGAACCACAGCTTAATCTTCTGGATCAGACGAGCGTGCTGCTCACGATCCTTTAGACCCTCGTAGAATAAAAAGGGTTGTAGGCCAATGACTGTCATGTTCAAGCCATCGAGAAGCTGTCGAATATTTGATGCTGCCGACAATATCTGATCGTCACTGGGCGTTTCGACATCATGTAGCCTCTTTGCCTCGTATTCGAGATCCTCGTAGAAGATTTCAATACCTTGGAAGCCCTGGGACGAAGCTTGCTGAACCTTGTCGCCAAAATTGTGCAGCCAAGCTCGGCCGAGCGAGGCCGACATTATAGCGGGACGATAAGTAGCCATTGTGAGTTTTCTTTGCTGATAGAGGAATTGAATGGATGGCAATGATGTCTCGATTGCTTTCAATGCTAGGCTTCAATTAAGTTACTTGAGGTTGATGTCATGACAATTGGCCGGCAAAATCCTGTTCCGACAAAAATGGGGCCCACAAACCGGATGCGCGTTCGAGGTCCTGAAGACGCATATCACATCATTGACGCATCAATGAAGACTTCAATTGGACCGATATTGAGTATTGGCGATTGTAGCGTATCTTCATTTTATGTGCAATCGAGCCTCCTCATTTTGCCAGAGTTATGCTATCTAACATTTCAAAGCTATATTTTAAAGGCGATGTCCAGCCTACGTGCACAAAGGTGGTATTACAGTTCGTGATTCGTCGAGTTGATTTATTCAAAACTCCATATCAAAGATATTTTCCATGCTATCAGGTGGGTTTTCAAGTATGCCGAGATGCGCCATGAACTCGGGAGGATTCGCCAACCTTTGCAGTTGTTAGTATTCAAGGCTCGCGTGCTTTGGCGGGAAACTTACCAATCGGCCGAGTCCAACGTCGCAAGGCTATCAAAGAGACCGTCGTCTTCTAAGTCCAGTTCTAAAGGTACTCCTTTTTGTTGGAGAGAGATACTGGTATCATGATGAGGAGAGCATAATATGGCATCGGCCGAGGTATCGTGCTGTGCCATCGAAGTTTCTGCTGCTTCTAGAAGTGTACCAAGAGCTGAGCTCTTATTCTGACCCTGAGAGGGTATATCTGTCTGAGGTGGGACGTGATTATGGTCTAGTTCAGGCTGGAGTGTACCCATGAAATCCGTTGATCGGTCTGTTGTGTTTAATTGTGAGCCAGGAACCATGGCCAAGTGAGGCTCGTTTCCAGACATAACTTGTAATGAAGACAAAGAGGTGGCAATAGTCCGTCCAGTAAGGTTCATATCATCATGACCGCTAGTACCAATCCATCGCGACCGTTGACGGGTTATAGAATCTTGCAATAGCTCCATGCAATTTTGTACGACAGGAGATACAGAGCAACGGCCCAATGACTTAGCTCGTGTTTCTATCAGGCCAACTAAGGATGTGATGCTCTGCCAGTAACCCTCTGGACGCCACGAGTCTGGGCCATGTAATAATAAGCGTTCCGCTGCTGCCATTTCGAGTGTAGTAATAGACACTATCCTAAGGCAGAGCGATTGAGGGGGTAAGTCAACAGCCGTTGGGCCGTCATCTAGGAAGTTTTGCTGACAAGTGGCCATAACCCCGTGCAGGGTGTCTTCTGAATTTGATCTCTTGCATTGGTGAATCAAGTCGTTCAGCTGCGCTATAACTTGGAGTAGCCTGTTGAAAGTACTTATTACATGGCCGGGCATATGTGAATTTGAAGTCTGCTGGTTGGATGCTGCGTTGCTGTTAAGCAAGACTTTCGGCTGCCATGGCTCCCATTCTTCCATTCCATCAGTAGTAAGAAGGTCTTTCAGTAAAACATCTGTTGATCGAAGACAGGTTGAAGTTCCAAGTCGTGCTGCGATAATGGTTTCCAGTGTTGCACACCCAAGGATCGTCCGCTTGACATCGTCGTTTCGAACCAGTTGAGCTTCTGACGAGGTTCTTGGTATAAGTCCGATAGATATTGCCGTATAGACGGCGCGACCTGTAGCTGTCCAAGCAGCAGTCCAGTGCTTCTGATCCATCTCAAATAAAGCTAGCACGAGGAAAGCTCTTACATGGCCGAGATCGTAAGAAGTTGGATCTGCGAAAAGAGATGTATGAGTCAAAGCTTGGGGCGATTCGGCCTTGTATGCATGATCCAGAGGTGTTTTCGATGAGTGTGCTATTGAGCTGGCTTGATGGGAGGCGTATATCATAACAGCATGTAAGAAGGACAATTCGCCAGACGACGGAGGACTAATAGCATTAGCTCCCCCATTCGCAACTGTATATGCTATACGTAGAAGTTCGTGTTTTTGAGATATTGGTAACCATGTATGTGTTGTTTCGAAGTAGACGTCCATAAGGTAGGACCAATGTTTAGGTAATTGAGGGATAGGCGATAACGAGAATCCGTTGCTGTTTGCCACTGGATATTCCAGATGAGGAGCAACAGGAAATTGGGGAGATGTCTCGCCACATTGTTCAGGGGCATGGCTCGAGACGACAGGCGTAGGAGGTGAATCAAAGAGTGTTATTTCTTGCGGTGTTGTATCGGTGTTCATCGGGGTCAAGAGGGCATCTGTATCGCCAGCTCTGGATGTTAGAGATAGAGAAAATGCCTCAGCCACCTTTGTATCAAAATACTGAGTTGAATCAGGGCCATCCTCATTAACCTCAATTCGCTCAGGATCCAGAAGCTTTCCAGCCTCCTTTGCCAAAGCGCATTTTCTCCAGGCTTCGAGTAGGAAGTCAATTGAGACATCAGACTCCTGGACTTGGACTGTAGCCGGACGTAGCGAAATCTGTTCTGCTTTGCCTTGGAGTAGGTTACATATCCATACTTCACTGCCCTCAATCGTGGTAACGATCAGCCCTAGCAGGGCTTCGATGGCTCTGACGTAACCTGGACGAAGTCCGCGTTTCTTGGAAGGGTCATAACTGCAAATTCGGTTGCTCTCGACGCAGGATTTACAGGAAGGTCGTTGTCCACCACATCTGTCTTTCCGCCTTCGGCATTCGTTGCAGGCTCTTGTGACACGATGTCTGTGTCTCCCATTTGAACCCTCGTCAGAGTCATCAGCCTCAGTCCTTGCTCGCTTTGGACCTCTCGGGACGGCCTTGTCCTGGCTCCTGTTGTCTGCTCGAGACTTTGAAGTCGACATCTCGTATGGGAGGATCGGATGATGATCTCTCGTTGCGCCCTGGCAGCAAATTGAGCTCTCTGCTGGATAGCAGTATTACAGGATCAGGATACAGCATCGGTGTGTCTACCCAATCAGATCAATAATCTCGACTTCTTGACCCATTTGGAAGTGTTATGCGGGGTAAGTGGAGTTACCTGTCATGTAAAGGGGCATTTCTGAAGCGGCAAAGACTTCAGCCGCTTCGCTTCTATTGGAGAAGAATGGGCCCAAGGATGTTTTCGTCGAGCTTTACTAAGTGAGGAATTGCTCCAAAATAATCACAGCACAGGTGAGCTACAGTGCACTGAGCTCCATCCCCAAGGCTCTCACAACATCAGTCCTCTAGCACAAACGTCCTTCGTCAACACGTCTTCATGATGGCTTCAAATTTGGCTGAGAAACGTCATGCTACTGTCGATTCGCAATCATCATATATGTCATCTACAAAAGGTGCGATGACGAGAACCGTCTCAGAGGTCTTCAATTCGCCTACTCCCACAATAGCCAGGTCGCGAATACCCAGTCCAGAGGCATCACAACGCACATTACAGTATGATCCAAATGCCTCTATTGCGCTTATTGGTATGCGTGGAAGCGGCTTGTCGACACTAGCTGTTCTGGCATCCAGTTCCTTGGGTTTCCGAGTTCTTGACGCAGACCAATACTTTTACAAAACGACCGGTCTCTCAAGGGCAGCTTATAAGGCAGCTCACGGCATCTCGCAATATCGCCAAGAGGAGCTACAGTTGATGAGATCAATGCTCTTTGACAACCCGACTGGAGCGATCATTGTATGTGGGCCTGGTGCTGTCGAGGGCAAGGGAAAGGAGTGGCTTGCAGAATATTCCAAGGAACATCTCATAATCTACATCTTGCGTGATGCAAAGGAGATTCAGCAACATCTTCGCGCGTTCGATGTAGAGACTATAAAGAATCTCATTCGTCGCGCAGCGCCAGCTTACAGGAGGTTGTCAAGCTTCGAGTATTACAATATCTCCGATACATTGATACGTAATCCGAGTTCAACACCTTCACGTGGGGACATGTCTCCATCCGCACTCGCGCTCAAGAATGTCGAAGAAGATTTCGTCCATTTGATACACAGTATAGTCAGGGAAGACGACTCATCCGATAGGTACAAGGCGCGTCATAGCCTATCTTCATTACCTATCGTCTCGCGGAGATTTACTTATGCCCTGTCAATACCCTTGACAACGCTTTATAATAACATATCCGAGTTCAAAGGAGTGGATTTCGAAGCCGACGCGATTCAGGTTACAATACCAATATCGGCGCTCTACAAGGACGGAAATACCCTCGAAGAAACAACAGAAGATTGGATCAGTCGGCAAATATCTGTCGTGAGGAGGAATATCGGTCTTCCAATACTTTATCAAGTCGAAATTGATGATACAGGCAGACCCAACATTGACGAGGATCAGTATTTTGCTCTTTTGGAACATGGTCTTAGACTGGGCCCTGAATATCTCTGCGTGGATCTGAAATGCAACACAGATATGATCAAGACCCTCGTTACCTTGAAAGGTCAAACAAAAGTTATAGGACATTATTCTGTCTGCGATCCGGCAGAGGATGGGTGGGACTCTTCGAAGTCATGGGTTATGGTCCAGCGCGCCCAAGACCTCGGCTGCGACATCCTTCGCATCTGCCAAAGAGCAACATCCTTGGCGGACAACTTCGCCTCACAGCACTTTATCCATCGCGTCAAGGCCTCCCAGAACTACTCGATACCCGTGATAGCTTACAATACGGGCCATCTGGGTCGTATGTCGTGTTGTTTCAACCCCATCCTCAGCCCAGTGACTCATCCAGTCATTCGCAACTTGGCACCTGAATGCTCTTCAAGCTCTCTCTTGACGGTCAGAGAAGCTCAGAGAGCAGCATTCTCATCCTTCTTGCTTGATGGCCAATTCTTTGGAATCTACGGAAATAACACCGCGCAGAGTTTGTCGCCAGCTATGCACGAGGCCGCTTTCAAACTGTTGGGCATGCCGCACCAATATAACATATATGTCAAAGAGTCAATTGATGGGCTTTTTGAGTTGGTTCAGAACGACAAGTTTGGAGGCGCCAGTATAACAGCTCCTTTCAAGACGGCTGTTATCCCCAAGTTGGACTTCATGAGCGAGGAGGCCAAGGCTATTGGAGCTGCTAACACTTTGTTGTGTCTCAAGTCGCATACTATCGACTCTTTACTCGATAGGAACACAGCTGGGCCAAATGTGGCCCTTTTCGGCGACAACACAGATTGGATCGGGATACATTCCTGTGTTCAGCGCAATCTCTCCCCAATCAACGCTGTCAGGCGGCGGACAACAGGGCTTATAGTGGGCGCTGGCGGAATGGCTCGTGCAGCGGCTTACGCTTTTATTCGCCTGGGAATCAAGACTATAGTGATTCACAACCGTACCTGGTCAAGAGCAGAAGAACTTGTCAAGCACTTCACGGATCAAAGCAAGGTCACTAACAAGAGAGCTGAGGCTTCTTTGCCGGTTTCTCAAAGGAGCAGTCAAAGTCCCGATCGTATGGCCGATCCAGTGTTCAGAATACTGGATTCGAAACAGGATGTATGGCCCGAAGATCTGAGCTTACCCACCGTCATCGTATCCTGTATCCCTACTAAGGATGTGAACGGGGAGTCTTCCGTGAACACTAGTCTTCCAGACAACTGGCTGTCAAGCCCGACCGGGGGTGTAGTGATTGAGGTAAGCACCAATACTGCATCCCTTCAAACTACGCGAGACGTCACTTATTAATAATCCTAGCTTTCGTACACGCCACTGGAGACTCCATTGATACAGCAAACAAAACAGTTGGCTGACAAGGGATGGATTGCGGTGGATGGCCTTGAGGTTCTTCCAGAGCAGGGAATGATGCAATTTGAGTTATTTACCACTCGAAGAGCACCTGCTAACGCTATGAGAGACGCGGTTTTTGCAGCATATAACAAACGGGTAGGAAAGTAAGCCTATGAAAGGAGAAGACTAGATATAAAGCCACCAATCGATAGCTATATCATGATAAATTCACGGTTACAAATCGTCTTAAAAATTGGAATTGATTATATCTATCCAGGCTCCTCGTATATTATAATCGCGTATTATGTCTAGATCATAAAGTGGCCACAGCTCGCAGATCCACCTCGATTAGATCTTCAATACGGCCGGTAAAGGTCTTTCCCACTCGCAATATTACACTATAACTAACATCAGAACTCACCCAATCGAACAGATGGCCAATTATCACTAACGCAAACAATACCCATTTAACTAACTACTCACTATGGTCGCCAATAACAACCCTCCACCCCAGCAGGAGTCTGCCAGGCTCATATCTCTGGCCTCAAACCCATCTTCTCAATCGTCCGGTAATGGTTCACAGAAGCGATTTTTCATCTTTGGTCACAACATCTCGCATTCGCTATCCCCGACTTTGCACAATGCTGGTTTCAAAGCCGTCGATCTGCCCCATCACTACCAGATCCATGAGAGTGAGAACGTTGATCAGACAGTGGAGCGAATCATCAACCGCCCAGACTTTGGTGGCGCATCGGTCACGTTCCCTCACAAGTTACAAATCGGCAAGCTCTTGGACTTTACTTCAGAACAAGGGAAGAACATCGGAGCCATAAACACCGTGATTGTGCATGAAACAAACGGGAAAAGAACTCTTCATGGAGAGAACACAGATTGGATAGGCATCAAACGGTGCATTCTGAAGTCTGGTGCCCCAGACTTTGCATCATCTTCTGCACTGGTACTTGGAGCTGGAGGGGCTGCTAGGGCGGCTTGCTACGCCATCCAGACTCTCGGGTACCAAGAACTCATTATTGTCAACCGGACTTTGTCCAAGGCGCAAGAGTTAACCTCCAACTTTCCGGGTCTGAAGACCCGTGCTTTCTCGACGCTAGACGAGGCCAGCACCGCGGGATATACAAACATCCGCCTTGTAGTCGCGTGTGTACCTGCTGATGACCTTGGAGAAGATAAGATCCCTACTGGATTGTTCTCGGCGTCAGGGGATGGCGTTTTAGTGGAGATGGCTTACAGGCCTCAAGTAACTGGAATGATGATGGTGACTCGGCAACATCCCAATTGGAAGGTATTCCGCGGAGTTGATGTCTTGGAAGAGCAGGCTTATGCGCAATTTGAGCTATGGACTGGGAAGGACGCACCAATAGAAGCCATGCGTAACGCAATGCAGGCCAAGATTAACGCGAACATATAGGATAACTAAACCTTATGGAATCTTATGAAACATTCTTAGCTGTTGCGTTTAGATCATAGAGCTATTCTGTCAAGAAGATTCACCAAACCCTCACCGAATGCGTTCAGTGACTTGTTCGCGTAGCATGACGCGCTATTGGGAAGCTTGGTGTTTCTTCTAGCCCTGCAGCCATTAGCCGGGGTAGATACTTTACCCGCCTCAGCCTTGACCATGGTATAGCGGGTCAACCCTGGTCGAGAAGAACTTAACTAGCCGCTCATGCACCGCAGCATGAGCGATGCGCATATCGCAGATACTGTACCAGTAACTTCAAGATGGACCAAGATCACCTCCAGCAGTCTCGACACACATACCTCTTTGGCTACCCATTAAAGCATTCCTTAGCGCCACTACTTCACTCGACCATCTTCCAGAGCCTTAACGTACCATGGACTTACCAACTCATTGAATCCGTCGACAAGGATGACTTCATACCCAAACTCAGGGCGAACGATTGTGTAGGTGCTGCTGTCACCATGCCGCACAAAGTTGCTTGGATCAATGAGTGCGACGAAGTGACAGAAGAAGGACGCGCAATTGGGGCCATCAACACTGTTTACATTCGTAAAGACCCAGTGACTGGTGAGAGGAGTTACATTGGGACAAACACCGACTGTGTTGGAGTACGCGAGGCTTTCCTGCAGAACGTCTCTGGCATTGAGAAGAAGAGCAAGGGAAAGCCGGCTCTGGTTATTGGAGGTGGAGGTGCTTGCAGGAGCGCCATCTACGCGCTCTACAGCTCTCTGGGCGCCACAGAGATCTATCTAGTAAACCGTCTAAAAGAAGAGGCGGATGCAGTGGTCGAGTCTTTCTCCAAGATAGAGGGTGGCCCCAAGATGACCTATGTCTCCTCTCTCGAACAAGCAAAGACGCTGGAGACCCCGGTTCTCATTGTCGGAACAGTTCCAGACTTTGCACCTAGCACTGAAGGCGAGATCTTGGCTCGAGACATTGGAATAGAGTTCCTTCAGAGAAAGGAAAGGGGAACTGTATTGGAGATGTGCTATCACCCCAACATAATCACGAGCTTCTATCGCCTCGCTGAAGAGAATGACTGGAAGGTGATCCCGGGAACAGAGGCCATGATCTATCAAGGAATTGCACAGGAAGTACTTTGGATGCAGAAGCCGCTGGAGGAGATGCCACTCGAAGCTGCGAAGGTAGCAATAGGAAAGGCTCTAGGGTCGCAATAAAGTAGTATCTCAATTAGCTCTGAGTGATAACAGTTTTACAGACTTCTTGTTATCAACCTAGATTGTCACGCGGCATCGTGCTGTCTACGTATGGTCTATAGTCGAGGATTGTTTGCTTGCTTGAAGCTGTTAAATGAAGTCAAGTCACCCCGGGCCGTGGCAAGCTTGAACCACCTATGGAATGGCTCAAGGTTCTCTATCACCGTGTTCGAGTTAGCGCTATCGGTAGGTTGGCTTGGCTGGTGGGAAGCGGCATTTATCTTTTCCGCCAGTGTCTCATACCAAGGGTATGGTCATAACCGAGATTGGTGCAAAGGAAATGAGTCGCGTATGGGGTAATAATCCGGGGTAGCAGATCTGGGGTACCATTCTTTCCCCGCAATGCATTGATTACAACCGAACCTGGGGATACATATTTACTGGAGCCACCGCCTCCCATTCTCATCGAACTTTCCTCGCCACCTCCTCTCATCCCTTCACCACCCACTCTATCTCTTTCTAAGGTGCATCAGTCACTATGGTTAAGAACATCTTTGCCAGGCCGCAGGATAACTCGGCGAATCCTGCGCCTCCAGAAGCCTACAACTGGAGGATCTACGCTCTTGCCGCTTCCGCCGCCATGGGGTCTTCCATGTTTGGCTATGATTCAGCCTTCATTGGAGGTACCATGTCCCTCCCTTCGTTCCAGGAGCGCTTCCATTTGGCTTCTGAGACTGGCACAGCTTTGGCGTCCTTGAAGGCAAACATTGTCAGCACATTCCAAGGTGGCTGCTTCTTTGGAGTCTTATTGTGTTATTACATGACTGAGAAACTCGGACGTCGCTGGGTTTTGATCTCATGCGGTATCATCTTTAACCTCGGTGCTATCATTCAGCTTGTCTCTAATGGTAACCTGTCCTACATCTATGCTGGCCGTGTACTTACTGGTATGTTGTCTTTATCCACGTCCGCCACGGGAAATCGCTAACCATTGTGTCACGTAGGTCTTGCTGTTGGCGCCTCGTCCATGATCATCCCTGTTTACATCTCCGAATCCGGTCCACCTGCTATTCGAGGACGTCTCATCGGCATATTCGAAATCCTTTTGCAGTTCTCCCAGATCGTCGGCTTCTGGGTCAACTACGGAGTGAATATCCATATCTCCCCGAAAAATGACGCGCAATGGCACATCCCGTTCGGGCTACAGCTTGCTCCTGGATCTCTACTCGTACTGTGCATGTTCTTCCAACCCGAGTCCCCTCGTTGGCTGCTTAACGCTGGTCGAACCGACCAGGCTCGCAAGGTCCTACAACGTCTTCGACAACTGCCCGCCGATCACGAATATTTGAACTGGGAGATTGATGCCGTTCTAAATCAGATTGAGGAGGAGAAAGCCATGGGTGCTGACAGAGGGTTCCTTGCTAAATTGAAGGAAGTTGTTGGTCCAACCAACCGATCCCGCCTCCTTCTGGGTATTGCTCTCATGTTTATCCAGAACATGTCAGGTATCAATGCCCTCAACTACTACTCCCCCTCGATCTTCAAGTCAATTGGTTTCACTGGAACCAGCGTGGGACTCCTCGCAACTGGTATCTTTGGAATCGTGAAGGCAAGCGCTACAGGTCTCTACATGATCTGGGGTGTTGATGCACTTGGTCGTCGCCAATCACTCATGATCGGCTCTACTGGCGCAGCCATTGCCCTGTTCTACCTTGGTATCTACGCCAACCTATCGGGCTCTTTTGACGCAGGTACGGTTGCTACGGAGAAGACCGCTGGAGCTTATGTCGCTATTGTCATGGTCTACATCTTTGCTATCTTCTATGCCATTTCATGGAACGGAATTCCTTGGATTTTCTGGTACGTTCACATAACTGCGATCAAAAACTTATTTACTAACATACGCATAGCGCTGAGATTTTCCCGATGGCCATTCGCTCCATGTGCCTGGTCTTTACCACTTGCGCTCAATGGCTTGGACAGTTCATCATCGTGTACTCAACGCCATACATGATGACCGACATTACATGGGGAACATTTATCCTTTTCGCATGCTCTGTTGTCTTTGGTCTTTGCTTCGCCTTCTTCCTCATTCCGGAGACCAAGGGTATCTCGCTTGAGGACATGGATCTGCTGTTCAGTCGCAAGGGTATGCCCCGTACATGGCGCCGGCAGACGAATGATATTATCGCCCAGCGACGGGCTGGTGAGGAAGGTTATAGCAAGGATGCCAAGCAAGCTAACAGTGTCATCGCCGAGCACCAGGAGAAGGCTTGATTGGAGTTATGATGCGCGAGTTGTGTGCTTAGTTCAGAAAGTCATGCTGTATCACCTTGCTGTGATAAGAAGATGCACTTTAATGATAGTCAGGGAATAAAGACCCCCACCAACGCTGAGATAGCGCTATTCTTCAGTGATGTCGTTAGCCACACAGCCCATACCTAACCAGGCATTGTAAGCGGCAACACAGTTCCATAACCCCACTATTTAAAAGTCACTCCAATGACTGTACCCTATTCTTGACACTACAGTCTGTGATGAAGTCCTACATGCGATGGCGCGTGCGCTGTAGGACTCACTAAGTCCGTCGCTAATTTTAGTGGCTTTTCCCTGTGACTAATCGCTGTTTCAGTAGTCTAGCGCACGTTCAGCCACCAGCAACTCAAGAAGTCAGCCTCCTTTCCTACAACTTCAGCAAAACCATCTCAAAACAAGACACATTAGAGAAAAGTAACAGAATTCAATATGGCATTCGGATCACCAGAGCGTCAAACCATCACCCTTCCTGGGACGACAGATCAGCCTAAAACAGAGCCAGATTATCTCCTTGACGCTCGCAGCACTGAAGTTTTGTCCCAACTCCAGAATGGTGACCTCTTGAAGCTGGTAAGACGATCTCAGTTCCTCAAAGCCAAACTCACCGAAAGCTAGGTAATCGACCATGAAGAGGCCAGCATCGAGTTAGGGGAACATATCAAGGAGGTAGCACCTGAAAATCTGGCTGGATATTTCAACGCCCCCGGCATCAAGGAGTTTGCGTTCTATCGCCGTCCTGTGTCAGGTGCTGTCATCTTGATCTGGACACGTTTCCCTGCGACGGCTTCCACCAAGAATGCACGTGTTCAGCACAGGGTGAGAAGGGATTTGATCTGGTATGCTGGGAAAGCGAACATCAAGAATATAGCTACGGTATGTTTTTACCCTGTCGTGGTGGCTTTGGCTAATGATATACAGCTTGAAGTGCAATCGAAGAAGGATGTCACTGTCGAACGATTGATTGAGGCGGTTGATTCATTGACGGCAAACAAAGGATGAGGGAATATGCTCAACAATGTAGATATATTTATTCTAGCTCTCTTAACATCCATTACCCATAAAATACTACTCATCATTCTACGCCTATTGTTGACCTGCGGGCTAGCTGAGTATGAGTATCTCGTCCAGAGATGCAGAGCGCTTTCCTTTGCAGATAGGATTTAGCCGAGACGGTCAAAATGCAACTATCACCAGTATGAGGTATAGGAAGTCTAAAATTCTCAACTATCTTGGCGCAAGATATTAACCCCCCCACCGTTCCTTCAATGACCCTGACCATTATGTAGCTCCGTTGAAAGCAGGCTCGAATTCAGCAGGGGTGTAGCGCCCTTCACTCTCACTGCACATAGCCTCGGCAATGACCTTCAGCAGACAGTCGTTACCGTTGAAAACACCATAGTTTCTCCCCCGGAGGATTTCCTCTGTCTTATCAGCCGTGACACGCTCGTAGCTTGTGTTGGGAGGCTCAATGAGATCCTTCCACAGCTGGAACCGGTTATCAGAGTTTCGCAGGTCAGGAGCAGACATGACGAGGAAGCTCATGGCCAACGAGAAAGTGTCAGCCTTGGTGGTGTAGTCTCTAATAATGTTTTCTACCGAGGTGTCAGTTTATGATTCGAGTAGCGGGATTGAATATCGTACCTGGAAGGGTGTATGAAGGAGTGCTAACATCTATCTGAACCGTTGTACTAATATCTTGCGACTGATCAAAGTCCATAAGCTTAATAGTATCTCCATCTTTGAGAAGGTTCTCAGGCTTGAGATCGCGATAAATAATACCCGTAGCTAAGATAGTAGCAACAGCAGCTAGTATTTGTTTAAAAGTGCTATTTACATTAGTCAGGCTGTTGAGCTATAGCTGGTCTAAGAAGGGTCTTTTAATAGCAATGTTAATAGGATAGGCTACTTATATTACTAAGTTTAGCTATAATAACTATAGTATTAGTATAAGTAGTAAGCTTATTAAAAAAGTATAAATCCCTACTATTTATTATAATAGTTATTAGCGCTAATAACTATTTCTTTATATAGGGGATTAGTATAGTACTAAGATATATATAACCTATTTACCTTTTTTTAACTAAGCTAATAACCTTTTCTAGATTAATATATTCCTAGTATTACAAAAGTGTAAAATTAGGATATATAGTAT